>JAOTRH010186348.1:0-11794 GCA_034768845.1 Heliamphora exappendiculata | reverse complement strand
AATTTAATTTTTTATAAAAATAATCTACTTAATAAATATTACATAATAAATAGTTTCAATTATAAAAATATATAAAAGAAGACCAAAATAATAAATTAATTATATCCGAAGTAAAAAATACTGAGAACATTCTCAATATTCAAAACTGTGAGAATATTCTCAGTGTTAACAAACTGTAAGAACATTCTCACTGGTGTGGGTGTGAGAATGTTCTCACTGTTTGTTTGTAAGGCAATGGCAGCTCTTCTTACAATGACACATAGCATTACTCTTCTTTAATATTCTTTCAACTATTGGAGACAATCTTACATAAAGTAAAAAAGAATAAACGAAGATGAGAAAATTAAGCATTACAAAGAGAGAACATCACATTAGAACTTGATTAATTACAGAGAGAACATCGCAGTAGAAGAACTGAGCATAATAACATTCAAAGTACTACATATTTCAGATACATAACACTTACATATCTTTATTATGACTTGAATTCATCTCTACGCATAATAACATTTTCAATGTTCAAGACTGTAAGAATATTCTCAGTGTTAACAAACTGTGAGAACATTCTCACTGGTGTGTGTATGTGAGAATGTTCTCACAGTTTGCTTCACTTTTCTCATCCTCTAAAACAGAACCTTCCCAAAATCCCCTAATCATTCACCGAAAAGCCGCGATCGGGTACACGGCGGCACTTGTAGACGTGGCTCGGTGCAGCAACACCCTAGAAGCGTTGGGGAGGAACGTTCTAAGACTCGCGAAATTGCTAAACAGTGCGCGGATTCAAGCCTTGATGAGTGACCCGTTGGTGGAGGAGGAAGAGAAGGGGCGGGCGGTGAAGGAAGCCGCGGAGAAAGGGAAGTTTCATAGGCATTTGGTGGCGTTGTTGTAGATGTTGGTCGGGAAAGGGAAGTTGGGAATGGTGCGCGAGGTGTTGGGCGAGTTTGAGGCGATTTATGGCGAGTTGTGTGGGACTTGATCGAGGGTGGTTCTGGTTTCGTCTGCGGCGGAGATGGAGGAAGTTTAACTGTTTGGATTTGCTACGGATGTGCAAAAACTTATTAGGGAGGCCATGGCTATGAAGTATGAAGGTGAGGCGAAAGAGAGTGATGGGAGAGAGAGAGAGACAAGCAGAGACAAAGGGAGTGTGTATGATTCGGTCAATATTTTCGATCAAAATATTCGTGACCTATAGCATGCCTCGTTCAATAATATGCAAACCACCCTCACGTGCTTTCGAACTAAAGTGCTACCATTACTATTTCCATCCAAACTAACGATGTGTATGAAACGTGCCTATTGCGGAGTAAAAGCCTCAAAAGGGTATTTTCCTCCAAAATAAGGTTTCTAAGAAGACAATAATGCTCTTTATTACTCTATATAAGGATATGCACACTCAAAGGCAATCAACATCGGGTCTATGGCTCTGTCAAGAAGATTGTGGGAAGTAAGAAGAGAACACAGGTACTAAGATTTGAACTTTTTATTTATTTTCCCAAACTTTTTATTTTCTTAACCTTTTTTAGTTTTCTAACCATTAGAAGTTATGTTTTTAGGCACATGCTACTAGTCGTGTTTGGTAATACTAAAACTAGTAGCTTATAGATTGTAACTTGTAACAGAAGTTGTGAGTGTTTAGTAAAAATTATAACTGAAATAAAAAAAAATAGTTATAACTTGTTGCAGAAATTATGAGTATATGAAAAAAGTTATAACTTATAACTAAAATTAGTAGTAGAAAACTAAAAACTACTAGTAGTAGTTTTGTCAAACACCCCCGCTGTCTTGTTCAAGCAACATGGGTAGAGAGGGGAAGTTCTTGATCTCAGGGATGTCTCACATGTTTGTGATTGTGGGAGGAAAACCACATTAGAGTGGTAGAATCTAAGAAAGTGTCGAGGGAAAATTATACTAAGGTTTTGACAACAAAAGTTGTAATTTTTAGGCTCGGTGTAATCCAATTGCAACCACTTGGATGCCTGCTGTAACACCTGTTACTTTGTCTTTTAGGAATGAAATTGTTAAGCCAACAAGATTTGAAGATGATGAGTATGCTGCTGTTTGATCAAGGTTGATGCTGGCAGAAGCCAACCAAGGAGGAATGAAGATGATGGTAGTTGATGGATGGTCCATTTCACTTCTTGGTTTGCTAGTCAGAGTTATAAGCTTGGCTAGAAACCGAATGCCATGTAATGAAGTTGAAATGAAATGAATTCTGTAATTTTGAATGCAATGAAATGAAAGTAACAGAAACTTCCAGCATTACATCCTTTGTTCAGCATTACATTCACTTTCCAACATAAATTCACAACATAATTGAAAAGTTAATTCCAGTTTCTTAAAAGGTAACATGCTAATTTTATAAGTTAACAGTTTACAAGAAAATAAGGGATGGTTCACATGTTAAAATGATTTGGCTTGTAGCAGCACCTCTCCCAGAAGCAAAAGATGATTTGGGTTGCGTCTTTTGCCTTCAGTCTTTCAAGCATATTAGCCAAACTTGATTGTTTACTTCTAATATCCTTGACCTAGGATGGATGTTCTTGCAAGTCGTCTATTATGACTAGTACGCACTTGGCACAAATGACATTCAAGTGCTTCCTAGATGTCGTGTGTGGTTTTAGGTGTGTGGTTTTAGGTCTATCAGGTTGTTTCCTTGCCAAGGGAGGGTGCAATGGCTATATTCCAGTGGTAATGTAATCATGCATTTTAGGAACTGAGTGTATCATGGTTGCGTAGCTCCCACCTCGTACATGTACAAGTCATTGGTCTGAGATCAACTATTAAGTCCTATCAAAGTGATTTACCTCAAACTACGGCTCACCGCATCAAGTAGGGAAACAATTTCTAGAACCCTCGTTAAATAATTCTAACTTGTCATGAATGGAAGGGCATATTTCACCACTGTACTTTAGCATTCCCTTCTTTTCCACTTGAATCCTAGTCACTAATTTCCTCCTAATCCACTCAAACATTTAGATAATGGGTTTGTCTCTCGCTTCAAGAATGTACCCTTTAAAAGATTCACTCAAAATGTTAACTAATGCATCACGTTGCTTCTTGTTGAAAAGCGTGACTTCGTCCACAATGCGTTTAGACCTGTCAACCAGTGGACAACAGTCTATGTAGTGCTGATTTTGGGATCCTTTTTTCAACGAGTCATCCAATATTGATGCTTATTCAAATTTTCAGTAGATGCAGTCTTCCAAAGCAAGTCCTTCAAATCTCCCCGATCTTTGAATTTATTTCTGAAGTTACTGAACATGTGCCTTAGGAAATACCTATGATCTATTGTAGGCATCAACCCAACAAATGTCTCCACATGTCTTTCTGGTCTTCCTGATATAAAAGTTCACCCCATATCCTCTTGTCTCCCTATACCAGACATTAATTCATGACTTAGTCATGAACCAACGCCAAGAATCTTTGTACTCAAATCTCAACCATTGTCATAGCTAGAGGACACATATTGTAGTTCTAATCCCTGCCCACTAAACCCAGAAGTAGTCCTCCATATATACTTTCAAGTGGCATCCATCTAGACCTATAATAGGTCTGCATCCAGGTAGAAATCCCTTCTTCGTGGATCCGAACGTAAAATACATCCTTTGAAAGGTAAGTTCCAAAGAAGAGCTGTCTCTTCTCAACAAAAACCTACTTCCTAGATTGTGTTACATCACTATCTCACAATAGTCCTGCAATCTGTGACATTGCTAAGCTAAATTCCCCTGAATCTCTTCTATAGCCTTTTTTTTTGCTCTATAAACTGACATTTAGCATAATCTTCTTCCTTATTTTGTTCTTAAGTGAGGTTAAGTTGATATCTGGATGGTTTCTAACCTCACCAACAAACTTTCTTGCCGAATAAGTAGAGTTGACTTACTTCTTGTCATAATGTCTCCACATGCGTGTTTAGTGTCTTTATTTGAAAAGGCCCAGTTTCCCTAATTGGAGATCCATGGATCCTCCAATCATAACTATACCTACAAATTGTAGTAATCCTTCTATTCTTATTTCTTACATACTTGATGTCATACCCTTGTTGGATATTATACTCCCTTAGCAGTTCTCTAAAGACCTGAGGTGATGGGAATTTCATACCCAAAACAAGTTCTGGATTCGTCTACATCCTGTCAATGGGTAAAAATCACAATTTTCATCATCAGACCCCTTCAGACTATCAAACTCATCATTATTTTCTGGATCAGAATACCGTACCCAACCATTATCATCAGCTGCAGGTCCTGGTTCATGAGCTGCAAATGTAGTGTCCCAACTGCAGGTGCATTATCTTCAGCTGTAGGTTCATTATTATTCTAATCTCCTTCCACTGCAAAATGCAAATATATCATCTTCAGGACCCTTTAGATCTTCAAACAACCAACTAGGATCCTCAGTGTCTCCAGTGTCATCTATTTTTGTTGAAGTAGCTTGGTAGTCAGTGCCATCTGAATAACTATCATCACTTAACTACGCAACGTCTACATGTGTAGCCTCTGCATATTCATTCACAGATCTACTATCTCCTGTACCCACAATATTCTCATAGAAAACTTCATCATCATCAAAGAAAACATCAAATGCGGACAGATCAATATCCACATTATCATCAGCTCTTTTATTTTGCTCATCAATGGCACCCTTAGCAACATCATCAGCTCCTCCCTCCATTTTTTTCATCCATTTCACCCTAAGCAACATCTGTTCTGCCCCTCTCACTAACAAATGGTCTGACCCTATCATTAAAACCATCTTTGTCACCCTTTTCTCCTTTAGCATCTGTGTCATCCCCAACTTCCCTTGCACTTTCAATTGCTAACTTTTCCTAATTTATCTCATTACGTGAGAGTACTTCACCTTCAGCTGACACAACTATGAGATGGTCTTCGCCCTTTTCTACATAAATAATTACTGGTAGCCCACTGTATAAAGTTAGCATTTGCATGACATTATAGTCAGAACTTACTCTCTTCAATCCAATATCTAAAGGATACCCTGGTATCTTGTAAAACATATCCATATTTGCACCACTCTCCCTACTTCCAAACAAGTCTCTCAGCTCAAACAAAGACATCCTGCCAGGCTCAGTGTTGTCAATATAGCTAACTATACCACTTCATGAACAGCAGGTGGCTCCCACTTAAAGGTACCCTTGTGATGCATTTCAATAGTAAACTGTAGGTCACCCATCCTGTATTAAATGCAATCTAACCAACAAATGAAAAATTAATGATTTAAACAACTTATGCGCTCAAATACATGTTTTGGACCAATACTGTGGGACCACAATCCCACTAGCACTATTAGTTGGCCCAAAAATACCTTATGTACTTTTTTTTGATTGAGCGCCAAATCGAAGAAGAGAGGCAAGGAACGAGAGTAGTTGGCCAAAAATACCGTATGAACCTTTTTTACTGCTTAAAACAACCCACACCTACAAAATCGAAACAATAGTAATCATTAGATTCAGTCTTTACAATTCATGTGATTCTTAAAATTATTAGATTCAACAAAATTTGAATATCATATTTGTGAGAGTGCTTTTTTGTTATTTTACATATAACTAAAGTGGTCCGACCCTTTGTGTTCTGATCCTTTCATCGGACCTCGCATACGCGGGAGTTTCGTGCACCAAACTGCTTTTTTCCATATAACTAAAGGATAGTTTAGCCTTATTAGCATTATTTGGACTTTCTAGAGTTTTCTTTCTTTATATATATCTTGTATTCCATTGTTAGGGTTTAAGCCTTGTGTTAATTGTAATAATAATAATTTTTCTTTTTTACTATCATAGTATTAGAGCTACCATAAGAACCCTAGTATTATCGGAACCCTTGCATCGCCAGCAACCACCAACAACCATTGACCCTTTTCTCCTTCCCGATGTAGCCTAGCTCACCGACCCATTTTTTCCTTAGTTCACAGAAAACCCTAGCTTGTTCCCTCGACAAAACCCTAGCTTGCCAATGTTAGAGGCAAATTGCCAAGATCATTATTTTTGTAAACGATTTTCGCTAAAAAATAACTAGACGGGCAATCGCCCAAACGGGCTCCAGATAAAACTTTTGATGTCGAGCGATCAAAATAAAACCCGTGCAACCACAGTTAATTTAGAAGAATACATTTTGGTCGATTATCTAACTACGATTTTGATTCCGACTTGAAACTCCAATCAGACCTTCTACTGTATTCCCTTATGCGATTCCCGAATGTAGTGTGGGCTACAATCCTTCGAGAACTCGTACCGGCAGAACCTGGTCAGTTTTAGTCTTGAAGACAAGTTATGAATTTGGTTCAGTCTACCTGCATATTTATAGGGGTACAACAGGGACCTGTTGAGTAATTATAACGAAGACTTCTAGTGTAACCCAGATACGTATCCAGCGGTTTCCGTAATTAAGCAAACCTCTCAGCAGTATCTGTAATTACAAAAATCTTGCAGTCGTTTCTGCAATTATTATAAAATACTAAATTACAATTCACACCACTAAAGAACTAAAATTACACTCTAAGCCATAATCTCAACATCATCTTGCATTGAGCTCATGTTATTAAATACTTAATTCATCTCCCCACGTTAAGATTTTTGATACCCGCCAATTAAATTTAATTATTGACAATTTAATTTAATCGACATCTTTATATTCCTTTAAGGCCTTCCTCTTAACTTATTTGACCGTTGGATAATCAAATCCACCTACAAGGTTTGGCCCGGTAAAAACTTATAGCTTCTTTAAGGGGGGCATCGTAAATCCCGATCTTTCGAGACGTGAATTTCGTCAATAATTAATATTCATCATATAAATAATACCACTATCCAACTCACCGGGAATATAGAACCATATAAGATCGCGCCATTTAATGAATCAAAATAACAAATATTAAATATACGCAAATCAGTAATTATTTCAGTATTAAGAGTATAAGAACTCTCATAATAATCTTGAGGTGTGACTTAATTTATATAGTCAGTATAAAATTAATTACCCCAATGTGTCATGTTCAATACACACAAAGTGTACTAACATAGAGAGTTTAAACAATAGACGACGCTATTATCTGTTCTCTGTAACCAATACAGATCTATTAAAACTCTTTGCTACAGTCGTACCAATAATATGTCCATTTCTATTTAAACTGTGAATATAAAACTTATATTCTGCAAGAACCTAAAATTTGATTTTCTGTGTGCAAACCGTACTCTACACACCAGATTAAATACTGTACAGAATAAAGGATATACATGCATAACATTAAATAAATGATATTACATATATTGCTCATTAAGATTCTCATAAAATGAAAAGGTTAATTTTATTAAAATTAAATTAAATACTAAAAATATGATTTTCAGTATATAGCCCTGGCAATCTCCCACTTATACTCAAAATCTTTCTACCATACATCTGACTCCCATGCACTCTACATGACAATCAAAAGTCTTAACCAGTAAACTCTTTGTAAAAGGATCTGTAAGGTTATTTTCTGATACAATCTTGGTCACAACAACGTCACCCCTCTGTACAATTTCTCGTATTAGGTGATACTTATGCTCAATGTGCTTTTTTTTTCTTGTGGACTCTTGGTTCCTTCGAGTTTGCAACTGCTTCGCTATTATCACAATAAAGTGTAATAATCGACTGAACTGAAGGGACCACACCCAGATCCAACATGAAGTTCCTGAGCCAAACGACCTCCTTGGCTACTTCAGAAGCTGCCACGTACTCGGCCTCCATGGTGAAATCAGCAATACAGGACTGCTCGATACTCCTCTAACTTATAACTCCACTTCCTAAGGTAAACACATATCCTGAAGTAAACTTACGGGAATCTTTGTCTGACTGGAAATCTGAGTCTGTGTATCCTAATGGTACTAGACTGTCTACATGATAAACCAACATATAATCCTTAGTATTTTTCAAGTACTTGATTATATTCTTTACCGCAGTCCAGTGCTCCTGCCCTGGGTTAAACTAATATCTGTTAACTATGCCAACGGCAAAGCAAATGTCGGGTCTAGTGCAAAGCTTAGCATACATTAGATTTTCTACTCCCAAAGCATAAGAAATTGCCTTCATTTTCTCTATCTCATCAAGTGTTTTAGGACACTGATCCTTAGATAGAATGATTCTATGCCTGAAAGAGAGAAACTCTTTGTTAGAATCCTGCTTGCAAAAACAAGGATATCATCGATATACTTTGCTTGTGATAAACCCAACATCCTTTATTTCCAATCTCGCACAAGCTTGATCCCAAGGATGTGACTTGTTTCTCCCAAGTCTTTCATATTGAACTGTCCAAATAATCATATTTTAACCGTAGATAATGCCCCAACATCGTTTTTGATGAGCAATATATATCTGCATAAAGTACTAGAAAGATAACCGCGCTTCCGTCACACTTCTTGTACACGCAGGATTCATCTGAACTCTAATCAAAACCATAAGACTTAATGGCTTGATCAAACCGAGTATTCCAAGATCTCGATGCTTTCTTAAGTCCATAAATGGATCTCTTAAGCTTGCACAGCATGTTCTCTTGGCCCTTCGCTATAAAATCGTGAAGTTGTACCATATAGATACACTCATCAAGACTTTCGTTAAGAAAAGCTGTCTTAACATTCATTTACCAAGTTTCATAATCGAAATTAATAGCAATGGATAAGAAAATCTGAATAGACTTAAGCATGGCTACCGGCGAAAAGGTTTTCTCATTATCGATCCCTTCTTTCTTAGTGAACCCTTTTGCAACAAACCTAGTTTTGAAGGTTTCAACCTTCTCGTCTGCTCCTCTCTTCCTCTTGTAGATCCACTTGCATCCAATGGGTTTTATCCCTTCGACGGGCTCTACAAGTTCCCAGACCTAATTGAAATACATAGAATCTATCTCAGAATTCATAGCTTTTTTCCAAAGATCTGCATCTTTGTCCTGAAGTGATTCATTGTAGTTACAGGGTTCGGTATCCAGTTCTTCTAGGATCCTGTTAAAAGACTCTCCCAAGAACATATACTGATCAGGTTGATGAACAACCCTCCCACTGCGACGAGGCACTGGCTGTGTCTGTGTACTAGCAGTAACACACTGTACAGAATCTGAATCTTGTGCAGTAGCACTCTGTTCATGATTTTCACCTGTCCTGATAATCCTCTCACTACGACGAGGCAATGAGATATCAATGACTTGTGGTTCCTCTTCCATTCTATTGGTATTTTCTCTCATTTCTTCTAGAACAATATTGATTTTGGGCCTGCGGTCCATAATATAATCCTCTTCCAAGAATCGGGTATTGGTGCTAACAATGACCTTCTGATCCTTAGGATTATAAAATAGACCACCCTTCGTTCCCTTAGGATACCCCACAAAGAAACATACTATGTCCTCGATTTCAACTTACCCGCGCTCCCTTTCAGCACATGTGCTGGACACACCCAAATCCGAATGTGTTTCAGACTAGGCTTACGTCTGGTCCACAATTTTATGGGAGTAGAAGGTACTGACTTAGAAGGTACCAAGTTCAGAATATAAGCCGTTATCTCTAATTCGAGTCCCCAAAACGAATTGGGTAAACCTGAATAACTCATCATGGACCTTACCATCTTTATAAGACTCATATTCCTTCTTTCTGCTACACAATTCTGCTGTGGAGTGCCTGGTGCAGTCAACTGGGAAATAATCACTTCTGATGACAGGTAGTCCCTAAACTCTCAAAAGAGGTATTCCTCACTACGGTTGGATCGTAGTGATTTGATACTTTTTCTCAAACGCTTCTCCGCCTCCACCTTGAATTTTTTGAATTTCTCAAAACATTCAGACTTACGGTGCATCAGGTAAATGTATTCATACCTTGAGTAGTCATCAAAGAAATTCACGAAGTACTCAAACCCACCTCTAGCCCGGATTGTCATAGGACCACACACATCAGAATGAACAAGTTCTAATGGTTCTTTAGCTCTATAGCCTTTGGTCGAAAAGGGCCTCTTGATCATCGTACTCTCTAAGCAGAATTCACAGACTTAAAGTGCTCAACTTCCAATGAACTCAAAGGTCCATCTGTTACCAGTCTATTTATCCTTTTTAAATTGATATGAGCCAAGCGTAAGTGCCAAAAAAATATTTAATTCATTAAGAAGAAAACTTTCTTTTATATAGTAAATTAGATATATTATTCAATTCAGTTAGTTGCAGTGTAGGAGAGATAAGAGATACGATATACATATCATCCACCATGTACCAGAACAAATAAAATGTTTATTTTTCTTCATAACCACAAAGTCATCAAAATTAACAGAATATTTTTCCTTTATTAAACTCAAAACTGAAATTAAATTTCTTTTAATCGAATGTACATAAAGACATTCTTTTAGAAGTAGTATCATATCTCTGCAAAAGTTGAGAGTAACATCTCCTATTGCAACTGCTGCCAGCCTTGTATTATTGCCCATATGTAGGTATATTTATCCGTCACTAAGCTGCGTAGTTTTCTGGAACCCTTAGAAAGAATTGCAGACATGATTAGTGGCCCCGTATCTACACACCAGATACCAGTAGATAATACCGCTAAACATGTTTCAACCACCAGTGAACAGAAATTACTTGATTTGTTCTACTTACTGAGAAATATCAGACACTGCTTTTTTCAATGCCCAAACTGGTTACAGTGATAGCAATTGCCTCTCGGCTTCTTCACACCAGTTTTTGGTCCCTTAACTGCTTTTGGACCAGTGCCTTCATGTGTCTGGACCTTTTTCTTCTTCTTGCCTTTCGGCTTAAAGGAAGAACTTTTCTCAGCCACATACACAGAACCTGACTCTCTAAGAACACCCTCAGCTGCTTTAAGTTCCTTAAAAAGTTCTGCTGATGAAAAGCTGAGCTTATTCATGATATAGTTCAGGCAGAACTGCTTAAAATTTTCAGGCAGTGACTGGAGTATGATATTGACCTGGGTTTCCCTGTCAATTTCAGCTCCTACGATCTCCAGTTCATTTAGAAGACTGATCATCTTTAGAACATGATCCCTAACTAGGGTGCCTTCATCCATGTTTATATTCATTAGAGACTTCATGACCAGTTGCCTAGCAGCACGATTTTAATCCCCAAACATTTCTTTGAGTCTCATAATCATGTCATAGGCACTGGGCAGAGACTGATGCTGATGCTGCAAAACATTTGACATGGAAGCCAAAATGTAACAGCAAGCCATTTAATCAGCTTTCTGCCACTTCTGATGGGCCTGGGTTTCCTGTTCGGTCGTCCCCACGTAAGGTACTGGTGGACATATCTCAGTCAATACAAACTTGTAATTTTCAGCAGTTAATACAATGTTCAAATTTCTTTTCCAGTCAGCATAGTTCAGTCCCGTAAGTTTGTTTTCTTTGAGTATTGAAGCGAGTGAATTGAAAACCATTTTAATTCCGAGAATCAGATAATTAAAAATACCGTTAATTATGACGAACAATACTTTAAAATTATTTTAATTTGGTTTCTCTACCATCTTAAAAGAAATTCACCAGCAGACTGGTACCATGTGAATAGTGTACCTCGATCGGAGAACGTCTACTATCCATCGTATGTCCAGACAGATCAATTTCTATTAATTTTACTATCTAGACAACTGACCATGCCAAGTAAAATTAAATAGCTGACAGAACTTCAGTCCAATATATAATAGCAATGACTCATATAGAGAGGATACTATTAAATAGCTGACATAATTTCGGTCAAGTATATAATAGCAGTGACTCAGATAGAGATGATACTATTATATACAGTTAAGTGTTAACCATCACCTAATCCCAAA
>JAOTRH010186337.1:0-11795 GCA_034768845.1 Heliamphora exappendiculata | reverse complement strand
TATAGGCCAATCAAAAAATAATTTTTGCTATATTTAATTTTACTTATTAGATTATTTTGTATGTAGAGATTTTTATTTAATTCTATGACTACTCCATTTTGGTAGAGTTAGAAATTTGATTTAAGGGTGTGATTGGCTAACGACCTAAGCTAAAAAAGCTAAATCTTAGTCGTTTTGTAAATAAAAAAATAAAATGATTAAAAGTTAAATAAAATACTAAATTTTAAAACACTCTATTCCAAATTCCTAACAATAATAGCTCTACTGGATAACTTATTTATTTTCAATGTCAACTTTATATAATTTTTCTAATCTAACTATATAGAATGATAATATTATTAAATTTGAATTAAAAAAATAAAAAATTAACTTTTTTTTCCAATAGTTAGCTCTTTAAAAATTAGCATAAAAGCTAATTAAACAAACAATTTACTTTCAATCAAAATAAAATTTTTTGCTAAAAAAATAAAATAAAATAATTTTTAAGCTAATTACCACTTAGGGCATAAGAGCACCAATATTTTCGTTCAACTCAATTTTGTTTTTAGAATTAATTATTGTCTTTTTTTTTTAAAACAAAGATTATTAACAGTGATTTTTGAAGTATTTTTCATAATTATTTAAATAATATAAAAGATCAATATAATTTTTTTTAAAAAAAATCAGAATTCAAAAAAAAAACATAAAAAATACAAAAAACTTAAAATATCCACGGTGGTAAATATAAATTAAAAATCCAAATTTTAATTAAAAAAATCAAAATAAATTAAATTTTCAACTTTAGCACAACTAGAACATTCAATACATAAATTACCTACTTTAAAATCAAGAATTTTAAACCTAATTAGTTTGTTTTAATATAAAGAAGAAAATGTTAAAAATTAAAAATTAATAAAGATGAAATCATTTTATAGTATAAGAGGTGCATTAAATATAATTTTTTAAGAATTCATATGAAATAATTTTCATGTTCTATAATCAATAAGAATATATGGGGGAAATTTTTTTTAAAAAAAATACTGTATTTTTAAAATATTTTTAGTTTTTATAAAATAATAAATATAAATATTAAAAAAGGAGCACGTGCCGACTGCACACCTGGACTGCGCATGACAGTACGGAAATGGTACCGTTGGATTCATGGCCTTTCATCGCAAGCCTGCCCTGCCCAATTTGCAGAGCATACACATTTACTCTTCTGTACATCACTAAATGTGAAATTCCAATCATCGCTCAGTAATTAAATTTAGTGCTGGTATTCAAATTATGTTGTCAATTATTTTCTCTCTCCACGTCAATACAGCTACTACGGTTTTCTTAAGTTTTACTTAGGTGGAGACGACGGCGCTCTCCTCCCTTCAGGTGATTCGTTTTTTTTTTTTTTTTTTTACTCTCAAATTTGTCTTTTGCTATTTTTTATCTAATATTTTTATTTTTATTTTTCGTATTTTTTTGTTTAGTCTTAGTTCTCATCATTTCAAATCGTATAATTTAAATCTTGTTTGGCTCTTAACTTGAAGTTGAACTTAAAATCTTTTGGCTTAGAGTCAAAATAAGTTTTAAATCTCGTTTTTTAATTTCAATTCTTGGTATTTTTGCTATCAACTTTTAGCATTTTTATATTTTTGCATATTTATTTATTAACTTAAAATATTTTTATATATTTTTAAAAAATCTCGTAATTTTTATTATTCACATTTATATTTTATAAAAATTATATTTTTAAATAAAATATAATGTCTAATTTGTAATTACAAGAATATCTCTTTGTAATTGTGTGGGGATAATATATTGAAGGACAACAAGCAAATAAACCTATAATTGTTCAACACATGAAATAGGTAAAAAAAAAAATTGCCTTTTGAATAGTAATTCTTCAACACATGAAATAGGTAAAAAGGTTTTTTTTTTTTTTTGCCTTTTGAATCACAATTGAATCGGGATTGAACCTTTCATTATCGATTTGGTTCGGTCTAATTTTTTGATATACACAATTTAATTTCAGTTCTAAAATTCTTAAAATCGTTAATAACAATTTGGTTATTATTATTTAAACACCACTCATATATATATATATATATATAAATATCAATTGTGTTAATTTGCCCCGTTTGAAATAATTGCTTATTTTTTATTTAGTTTTACTTATTTTTATTTTTAGTTGACTTTTTTATCATTTTGTCAAAATATTATGCTTTTTGACTTATCCTATCGAGACAAGCCAAAAAATAAAAAAATTGATCAAAATATTAAAAAAAAATTAAAAAATATAAAAATAAACCAATAAGTCAAATTTTATGTTACTTATTTTTGTCTGTATAAGACTTTTTTTATCTTTTGATCAATTTTTTTTATTTTTTTTATTTTTTTTATTTATTTTATCGATAGAAGTCTTATACAGACAAAAAGCAAAAAAAATTATTTATTTTATCAATAAAAAAGTAAAAAAAATTTATTTTATCGATAAAATAGTAAAAAAATTATTTATTTTACTTATTTGTCAAAATTTACCAATAAGTCAATTTTTTATACAGACAAAAATAAGTAAATTTTACAGACAAAAATAATTTTTTTTACCAATAAGTCAATTTTTTTTTTATACAGACAAAAATAAATTTTACCAATAAGTCAATTTTTTTTTTTTATAAAAATTATCAATTTTTTTTACCAATAAGTCAAATTTTTTTTTTTAATGTTAAATAATTTATTTTATCGATAAAAAATTATTTTTTTTACTATTTTATCGATAATAGTTTTACTTATTTTTTACTTTTTTTATTTATTTTATCGATAAAAAAAATTAGTCAAAAGACGAAAAATATTCAAAAAAGACAAAAATAAGCAAAATTCTTAACATTTAACCTAAACAAGGCTAAAGTGGCATAGATTTTTGTAAAAAAATCATTAATAATGACAAAATAAATATTAAAATCTTAACTTTTTGATCATTAATACCTATTAATTTGGGAGGCGGTGGTTAGAGGAATTTTTAATAATAAATTGGTTTGGTTGGAGGAAAATAAAAAACACTTTAAATAGCTAGGTTGTATTCATGGGAATATGAATTCACCCAACAAATCAGGTGTGTTTCATTCATTTGGGAGAGTAATTAATTCATTTTTTAAAAGCTATGACAGGTGAGTTAACTATTACAAGGCCCAACAACAAAAGTTTGCAGATCAATATTTTTGGTGCCAATTAACTCATCTTCACATTAACAATTTACTTGGGCCACCATTACCAAAAGCATTAATTAATACTACAAACTCATAAAATTTTATATAAAAATTTAATTATTCAAATTCTAAAATTAATTGTTCAAATTTAGCTTTTGTTTGGTTTAGCTTTTTAAAAAAAAAATTTGTTTAAAAGTCTCTTCAAAAGTTCACTTATTTGGTCTCCCACCGTAATCAATTGGACTTTTTTTACATCTTTCTATATCTACTTTTTTACAAAAAAAAAAAACCAACATACCAAAAAGCCTACAAAAAAAAAAACTAAGCCAAACATATGTTTATTTGCAGTGTGACGCACACAATTTTCAATTAAATTTGAAACTTGCATTTTAAATTCGAGTAAATTTCTTGACAACTTTTCTAAATTCATAACATTTTTATTACCAAAATGCTTCACTTTTATTGGAGAAAAAAAGGAAAATCTTATTAGAAAGAACAGAGATTTGTTTGAGATATTTAAAAAGTTAAAGTTATTAGAAATTTAGATTTTTTAAAAAACCAGGAAGAACAAATATTATTTTAAGATATCTTGAAATTATGTTCAATGTTTTTGTGTTTATTGATTTAGAATCGAAACCTATAAGCACACTTGTCTAATGTTTTATCTTATTTTTTGCTTAACTACAAACTAGTAGTTTAAGCTCTAACAAACACCTCCACAAATTCATGCATTGAGTCTTGCCTTACGAAAATGAGACAAGTAAGAACAGAGATTTGTTTGAGATATTTAAAAAGTTAAAGTTACGAATAGTGAATATTACACTGTATAAATTATCGCATATTTATAAGTATGGTAAGCCTTACACACACTTAGTATGAAATCCATCATACTTACGAGTGTAGAGTGATTTTATACGATATAATATATATATACATTGTCTCTAGACAAACATAAGTATGGTAGACTCAACACAAATATAAGTGTATTCATAAATACGTACGATAGGTTCTACACAAACGCTTGGTATAAAATTTACCATACTTGTGAGTATAAAGTGATTTATACAGTGTAATATACATCGACTTTAGAGTTTTTGCACAAAAACAATTCTAACTTTGGATAGTGCATGTTAAACTGCACAAATATGGTAGGTTATACACAAAGACTTGGTATAGAACCCACTATATATACTTGTGAGTATAGAATGGTTTATGTTATTATCTACCGTTTCTATAATTTGTGAACAAAAACAATCTGAATACGGATAGTGCTTATTAGACCGCATAAACTACCGATATAGTTATTGCTTTTTTCAAATTTAGTTTGCATTTTAGGTTTTTGAGATCTGTCCAAAAACAAAAATAAAAAATGGAAAAAATGGTAAAAATAAAATAAAATAGTATAGGTTTTTTTTTTAAGGACCAACCGCGAACTCAACGACTTTTGTTATAAGCGTTCTGATTAAACTGAAATTTGTAATTTACGGGTGATTGCAATGTATTACGAGGTTTACGCTTAAGGGGTTCATGGGTTCAAAAGGCCCAGCTGCCTTAAAGTGATTTCTTCATCATCAAAAAAAAAAAAAAAGGAAAAGAGCAGGGACTTGAAGAACCTTGATAAGAATTTAAGACAATATAACCAACAAAATGAAGGCTTTTACTTTGCCATACAAGAACTTCAAGTGAGTTTGGGGACCAGGTCTTGAAAAGTTGATTTTGCTAACAAGGTAAGATAAGTTTAGAAAAAAATATGAATTATTCCTAGAACTATACTCAACTTCTCTTAAGTAAATGATACGTCTCACTACAAATTTTATTCCAAAAAAATATAATGATTAGGTAATATGGGGAGAATATGTAAGTGATCATTTGTTTAGAAAATTATACATATTTTTATAAATAAATATATTGCAAAATTATTAAATATGTTTAAAAAGTTTTGAACCTCAAGATTCTTGCATGACCTAACAATTTCTAATACATTAAGACAAAAAAATATATAATTTTTAGAATAGATAATCCCTACTCGAAAGGAAGCATTAGTCCTTGAGAACTAAAAACTCCAATGCCCCTCCATTTATTAATATGAGAAATTATTTAAGTACTACCGGGGTACCACGTCGTAGTGTTTACATTATAAGTCAATTTGTCTCTCATCTACTCCCAACAAAAGTGAAATATATGATTTCACTTAGAATATTTTTTAATATATAATTAAATAAAAATATTATATAAATAATGCTATATAGTATTATGAAAGTATCGAATAACCATTCAACAATCACAGAGCCTAACTTTCTGCCATCTGACAATTAAACCGGCCAACAAAAATAGCTCCACACATTCAATAAGAAGCATTCAACAATTACAAGGGCAAACTATCCATCCTTGAACAATTACTGAGAGCCGAAAAGATAGTTAGCTAAGGGATTAATATGGGTATATATATATATATATTTATTTATTTATTTATTTAGAGGGTAAGAACTGATGACAATAGCAACAACCCTCATAAATCGCGAAATTATGAATTAACCACAAACTCATAAACTCCACCCAACGCAACATGAAGATGGGAATTTATTGAAAACATAATTAAAAAGGTGGAGCTAGCTTTTAATAATATTTAATAAGCACTAAATTGTGCTGCCACTAAATTGTCCCAGCAAGTTTGGGAGATGTTTGTTTGGAGTTAAAATCACAAATTTAAAAATTATAGATTATGAAGTTAAATAAAAACTATAAATATGTATTAAAATTTTATAATTTATAACTTATGGGGTACTTAGAAATGCTACTGTTAGTAGCTTATAAATTGTAATTTTTAACAGAAGTTGTGGGTGTTTTAGTAAATATTGTAACTTGTAGCTGAAATAGAAAAAAAATAGTTAAAAATTATAGTAAAAGTTGTAAATGTTTTAAAAAGATTATAACTTATAGTTAAAACCAGTACCATAAAGTTAAAAATTAGTAGCAGAAACTTTGCCAAGCATTCCCTTAAAACAGTAGAATTTATATTTATTAATTTAGAATAAAAATTATAAGTTAAAGAAAATATAAACACACTTATTTAAGTTTTGGTTAGATTTTAAGATAAAAACCATAAACAAACACTCCCTATATTGTGTCTTAGAAACAAACTCCTCAGGGTTTAAGTTGCAACAATGAAAATAGAAGCGGGTTAAATTTGTGACAAGACTCAAACCCTGGGACTTATCGTTCAATTTTTCCTGTGCATATAAGAAAGCAACTGGTTTCTTGGGTACGGAACAAATTGGGGTAAATTTGCATTATCTGCGAAGTTAGTGGGTCCTACCGTATTGTATGAAAAATCTGAGGAGTACTAATTGTAATTTGTCCAAAATATTTAGTACAGTTCGATGTGTCCCGTACGGACCGCAGACCGGTGCCCCCGAATTTCGGCAGGAATGAAGGTTGAAAGTAATCACGGCTCAGTGGCTCACGCCCAAAAGTGTTCAACTTGGTTTGGTCCCAACTGGGAAGGAGTGATTATTTGTTACACCTCGGACACAGTTAGTCCGTGCCCATTTTTTCTCGTTACACGATTGTGTGAGATTTTACATTTAAGGTCTGTTTGGGCTGATTTTTAAGTTATTTTTTTGAAAGAAAAAAAACTAATTTTTATGCTGCACTGTTTAGTTTTTTTTTTTTTTATAAAAAAACTAACTTTTTTTTAATCTCTTAATTCAATGAAAAAGACCAAGACATATCCCAAACACTCTAATTTTTTTTAAAACAAAATTATTATAATATTTTTACATAAAAAGTTAACCCTATACACAAAAATAAAAAAAATCGTACTAATATCCCAAACACTATAACTTAGTACCCTTTTGAAATAGTTTTTAAGCTTGGCTTTTAATAGGTTCAGCATTTTTGAAAAAAAAAATAAATAAAAAAAGTAAGTGTTTAGAATAATTTTTTATAGTAGTTTTTGTATTTTTTTGCTTTTTATTAAAATATTTAAAATGCTTTTATTTTTAATTTTTAAGTTGCAGTGTTTGAGATATTAGCACGGCTTTTTTATTTTTGTGGGTAGAGTTAACTTTTTATATAAAGGCATTATAATAATTTTGTTTGAAAAAAAAATTAGAATATTTGGTATATGTATTGAATTTTTTTATTGGATTAAGATATAAAAAAAAGTTAATTAGCTTTTTTTTTAAACTAAGCAGTACAGCTTAAAAGCTGGCTAAAAAACCAGCTTAAAAGATAGCCCAAACAGGCCCTTAAAAGTTAAAAATTATGGCATTTTAGACATTTTGTTTTTCCTTAAAATACTTTTCGAAATTATGTTTTGTGGGTTCAGAGTTGGTCCGTAACAATAATTTAGACAGTTTGTTATGTAGATTTTGCAAGGAAATTGCTTATGTAAGAAATCAGTTTGGTTAGGTGTTAGATAAATATGTGAACAAATTATTATTATTATTATTATTATTATTATTTGGAAAACAAACAGTTTAAATTTTAAAGTCCATTTTAAGCAAACAAAAAATATCTATTTTGTAAAGAAAATTGCAATTTTTTCATATATTTGTTAATATCCAATTAAGAAAAAAAATTTATATGAATAATCTTTTCTTCAAGGCATACAAAATGAATAGCTTCAATTATTCTGTGGGCAATTGTTTGAACACAAAATATATTCTTGAGATAAATTGTGATTTTTCTGCATTTTTTTAAAAATCTTTTTTGAACATTTTTATTCTTTTGTCTAAAAATGTTTTGCTATTTTGAATGGTGTCAATCAAAGTAATTGCCAGAAGTTAAAACATAAAATTGATCCAAAAATAAAAAGTTTACGGTCTATGTATCTTATTTTGGCTACTTTTTATTTTTTAAAAGATTTTTTAAGATTTTTAAATAGGGGACTTATATGAAAGATTTGTATAAGGATTAATACTATCTCATATTTGTTTTAAAATCAAGTCTTATTTTATATTACTATACCTAATATACTCCTAAGTCTCATTTAAATAATAGGCAACATCAAAATCCTAGCTCTGTCGCTGATCTCCTCCTTTTTAGACATCAACACCATCGACTCCTACTATGGGGCCGTCTTCGTCTTCTTCTCCAGCTTGTCGACGTCGACCACCTTCGCAAAAATCCTTCTTCTCTAGCGTTGACCTTCGCAAAAATTCTTACCGCCACTTTTTAAAGCGCCAAGCATCAACTAACTCACAACTATTGGGGATCGTTGACCACCAAACCTCTATTGTCGACCTCTCCTCTTGTCTCGTCAGCTGTCGACGATTTCGACCGTTAATTACAAAATCTTCGCTCAACATTAATAAAAATTAAAAAAAAATAAACTGAGAAATTTCTCAGCTAATAGAGAAAATTCTCAGTTAGTTTCTTATTTTGACAAAAAAATTTCTTGTAGTAAGAAAATTTTCAATTAAATGTGCATGTGAGCAGAGAAAATATACAATTAACAAAGAAAAAAATCGATCATTACCTAATTTTTGACAAAAAATATTGCTATAAGAAATTTCTTTAAAAAATTAAACTGAGAAATTTTTCAGTTTAAAAAAAATTCTCAATCATTTCCTTATTTTCACAAAAAAAAAATTATATTGAGAAATTTCTCAATTAAATACGCAGTGAACAGATAAATTTTTAATTGGCGACGATGGTCAAACCAGGTGATGATCTACGGTAATAGTGTTGACAGTAATGATGATGGTCGACGAAGATGGTTATAATCGATGGTAATTGCGTTGGCGGTGACGATGATGATTGACAGTAATGGTGATAGTCAGCAGTGATGATAAAAACTGCGGTAAGAGGCGGCTAGTGAGTCGACGGTGATTGTGATAAAATCCACGACAAAAGGCAGAGAACGACAGTGATGGTTGACGGTAACGGTTGACAGTGATAATCAATGGCGAGAGGCTACTAAGGTTTTTTAAATAAACAAACTATGGCTAAGGTTTTTGTAATGAATGGTATATTTAGTATATATTTTAAAATGGCATTTAAAAATTAGAATCAGAACTAAAAAAAAATTAGTAGTATGACTAAATCTTTTAGAGCTCTTTCAAATATGACTAATAATTAATTAACCCTTATTTATAGGCCTCGTTTTAAATAGGAGTCTTATGTGTAATATTTGTATTTTAGAAGAATTAGTCACATTTTAATTTTTTTTTAAAAATTCAAGTCTCGTTTTTTGTTACTATACCTAATATGCCCCTAAACTCCATTTGAACACAAGGCAACAGAGAAATTATAACACCATCTATTTTTTTTTTAAATTGAGAAATTAAGTCCTCAGTAGTATATACAGTTAACAGAGAAAGTCTCACTTAAAAGAAAAAAATTTCAATTATTCCTTTATTTTGACAAAAAAAATCTTGTACTAAGAAATTTTTAGTTAAATGTGCAATGAATAGATAAAACAAAAAATTTTAATTATTGTCTCTTGCCAAACCCTAGATCATCTCACTGCACTTCCCCCCTTTCTCGTCAAACCCTAGGCCCTCATCGCTGTCGCCATGTTCCTCATGAACATATTCCCTAAAATCGACTAGAAGGCCTTAGTCGCATTCCCAACATATTTTCATGTTGCCCTCGCCATCCTTCTCCATTTGCCCCGGCTAAAAACCCCATTTCGCCTTCGTCGAAACCCTGTAGCAATGACAACCTCCGGAGTCGCCGCCACCACCGGTCGTCATCTCCACCGCCATCGATGCCACAAACCCTCACCCCTCTACCAAAACTCTACCGCGATCTTCCTTTTGTTACTTGGACCACCACCACCACAACCCTTCCTTCGCTCAAAAGACCAAGATATATCGAATTCGTATTTCTAATTTTTCTCTCTCCTCCATTAAAACTTTTCTTTTTATCAATTCGATCGATCTTTTTCTCGGATCGCAAACCGATTACATCACCCATCGTGCCTTACAAACCTACCTTTACACCTTGGAGGTGTGAGTATTTAGGGTTTAGGGATTGCAAACCCGAGGGTAAGTTTGTCACAAGAATACTTACGATTTTAAAAATAAGATCCAATTTTTAAAAAACTTAGCATTATAATTATTTTTTTTACAAATTTTTTTTAAAAAACTAATAATTAATTAACCCTATTGTTATATTTTGATCAAAAGAAATTACATCTCTAACTCTTCACAATAAAAAGAATTCAAAAAATATAATAATTTAATCAAATAATCAAAAAAATATGCTAAAAATATAAATAAAAAATAAAATTAATAAATAAAACATTATCAAAACATCATGTCAAATGGAATTATCATTTTAAAGCAACTTCAAAACTAAAAACTTAATTGATTTAAAATGTCTTGAAATGACTTTAAGCCAAATAAATAATAAACCAACAAATCAGGACTAGGGACTTTAAATAACTGAAAGCCAAATAAAAATTATGAATTCCTAGTCACATAATTCATTATAATAGATCTTGTCAAGTAAATTTTACAAATATAATTTATATAAAAAAATAAGTATGTATAATAAAAATTATAATTATTTTAAAACATATATAAAAGTATTTTAATTAATAAGCAAGAAAACTAGAAGGTGAAAACTATTTAAACAAAAAGACAATAAACCAAATTAACCAAACAAATTAAAAAGGCTTTTTACAAACTTTAAACCAAAAAACAATAAATCAACTTAAAACCTCTAACCAAATGAGGCCTAAGTCTACTCTTTTTATAGAATATAATTTCGAAGCAAAAAACACATTATTTATTAAAAAGAAAAATATTACTATAAGACATTTTTTTTAAAAACAACTGAATACATGTGCAAGAAAGTAAGTAAACTATTTTTTTGCCCCTTCCACCCATCCTTCAAAGCTGATTCACCCAACAACCATTAAGAACAATACAAGACAAGCATACTGATCAAACCATTCATGGATACTTGGCAATTCAATCAAAATCCCCCACGAGGGTTTTTATGTACACAAGCCCTTTGAATCTCTGATAAATGAAAAATTAAAAAGACAAAAACAAAAACAAAAACAAAAACAAACAAACAAACAAAAAAAATTAAATAAAGGAAATAAACCCCACCCACTAAACTAAATATATTTTCTTTTATTTTTCCAACGTCCCATTACTTAGGTAGCTACTTCAACATTCAAAAAAAAAGGGAATATAAATACCAAATATAGGACACTAGTTTAAACACACCCTAGAAAATGTCTCTCCCAAGTACCCAACCTGCTTTTCAAGTGAGAAAAAAACTGGGCAACATCAGCTCGGTTGATTCATTCAAAACTCACAGCTCGTTCTCCATAACCTGCATGTTGCATCCATGCTTCAGTTCTGCATTAATTCAAAGTTCCGAAACAACATTAGAAAGGCATCAACAAATGTCATCACATTAAAAATTAGAATCGGTTAAATTTGTGTGTCCGTGTAGGCACACGCAAACGTACATGTGAATATTAACACGATTTAAAGGGGGAAAAAACACAAGGTAAAAAATTATGAGTGAAACCAGAAAGACAAAAACTCAACATAGCCATCAATCTTGTTTCGACATTCGGCTCAATCAGAGGGGGCGAGTACTTAAAACCATACAAAGCAATAGATTGGACAGCAAGACGATGCGAGTTTG
>JAOTRH010186316.1:0-11795 GCA_034768845.1 Heliamphora exappendiculata | reverse complement strand
AAACAACAGCCACGTTATAGCCTCAACCTCACTACTTAAACAAACCCACAAAGAAAGCGCATGACAGTTAATCGAAAAAGGCCCAATTTGAGACCTCTCACCCAAAGTTACCCATAACTTCCACGATTGTACAAACATCCTCCACATTTCTGCTGTCTGAGCATAAAAACGATTACATACATTTTGGATCCACAATTTTGCCTGCCAACCCTAGGTCACTCAAACCATTATGGTACATTGTTAAACTTTACTACTCCATATTTCATTCCTAATGGAAGAACAACATAGCCACCCCCAATCCTTGATTCAACCATAAACAACCTCTATCCCTTCAAAACAATCTCACTCATAATACACTATCT
Organism: Heliamphora exappendiculata; assembly: GCA_034768845.1. Classification (NCBI taxonomy): domain Eukaryota; kingdom Viridiplantae; phylum Streptophyta; class Magnoliopsida; order Ericales; family Sarraceniaceae; genus Heliamphora; species Heliamphora exappendiculata. The sequence goes on along the minus strand of JAOTRH010186316.1, from coordinate 11,433 downwards.
AAGCACTGAACCAACCACACCACCAACCCACTTCACGGGTTTCTCAAATCTCGTGCGCTTAGCACTTGTGAGGGAGACAATAAAGCAACCATGTCGTCTTGTAAAAGATTTGATACGACTTACATCTCAATTTTGTCCAGGCACACCTCTGTACTCACCCAACACGGTTCCCAAACATGATCTCCTAACCATAAGGACAACAATCGAACCACAAGCCTTTATTCCCATGAAATTCCCAGTGGACTATTACTCATCGCACACTAGAATTGTAACCTATGTCAATGCACATTCCAACACATCTGCGACTTCACGATTAATCGACTGAGCACATCTCTGAGCCTATGCACCTGTAACTTAACCCTTAAATTGCAATAAGGAACATGGCTTTCAAAGCTATTTGGTATCACTATGACTACCAACAACACCTCATAGGCAAGGGATAACCCTCAAAACCCTTTTACGTTCTACAATTTTAAAATAAGCTAGACCAAAGATTACTACGCTCCCATCCACTATGTTCTCGCCTGTACCCCATTCTCGAGTACACAACTCAAGACATAGCACGACTCTTAACGCACATAATCCTCAACGCACTTACAACCACATACACAAAATCTTAACCAAGAGGGATTACCACCATCCCATAACCCAATCACAACATATGATCTCTAAGGGGTCTCAAACACCTTATTACACCTAATCACAAGGTCACTAGTTATACAACTCACCTCCTGAAAGTATTACTCTCCAAGAAATGTCCTCTATCACGACCAACCAATTATCCATGCTTCAACAACACCGGAATATAACCATGATCATACAAATATATAGCAGGTAACTAACTAGGGCTGACACCAACTCATTTAGTTACCATAACTTATGAGCAAGTTCCACAGTGCACCAAGCGATCAACGCTCAACTCATAACCTTACCCTGCAGCAATTAACAACATTCGGGCCACACCTCCATAACCCATACCACGATCCTAAGCACGACCTCATCCTTTCCGTGGAAACACAATTCATATATGAAAGAAATATAGAACATAACAACATATGGTTCGATACATCATGTTATTGGTAACACATGTCACATAATCATGCTAACACTTAGCCATATAAGATCACATTAAACAAATTTCACGTACTGAGGAGCACCGATAAGAGTGACAAGTCAAGTTGGGTAACCTACTTAGATTCCTTTCTAGAAAGTACGTCGACCAAACGCATTTTTAACGTGGCTTCCAAGTTTGTTAATCTAAATGCCCGAAGGTAAAACCAATCAATCATAGGGCCCAATCTTCATGCTCACGTATACACAACATTCTCATGTTATCCAAAGCATGATAAGTGTGGTGTAATCCGCAGGCGCTTCAGCTTTCATCATCAGCATGTTTTTGTCTTCATCATTACCTATATGCACTCGGGTCACCTCTTTATCAAAGAAATAACTCAGATCTCCTTTGAAATAAACCAACCAGTTTATTGGAACTTTCTCAGTGAATCCCATCTGCCATATTTCTGCTTCTTTCTCACCATCGGACAATTGATAGCTAAAAAAGATGTCCAGCCTCGGTAGCATTTGTTTTGTCTTCTCCTCTACCCACGGTTCGAGAAATCCATAATAAGGGAAATCATTCCCTTCCTTGACAAAGCGACCATTCAATGTTGGCTCGTATTATCCTATCTTTGCTTCTTCTGTCTCTGACCCGTACCCTAGTCCATGGCCATGGCGATTGTGATGCACGAGAATTAGTTTTAAGATCCCTTGTAGGTGCATGCCCAGTTCCATCCATGGAAAATAGGATATCACCTTCATTATTTCTACAACCTTCGAGTTCACATAGTTTCCCTCCTTGTTCATCAAAACTTAGATAACTTTAGTCTCATCAAATTTGAACCCATTTAAAAGGAGGTCTTCTTTCCCATGCTGAATCTGGAGTAGTGGGGTAGTGTCACTGATCAGGGTCGGCAAGCCAAATTTTCCTAGAATAGTGACAGTCACTCCTTTCTTGATTAGCTTCACTTTTTGGTGCAAGGTCAACGGAAGTACTCTAACTGTCGGATCATGTAGCCATGGTCTTCCAAACACGTCTAAATGAGGCTGGCACATTGAGAACATAGAAGTTCAGCTCACTTTCAAATGCCCTTACTATCACTGTAAAGGTCACAAATCCCAACACGTCTCTTTTTGTGTTGTCGTATACACGTACTCCTTGCGCACTCGATTTAAATTCTTACATCTTTGGTCCCAAACAGTAAGCAGTTCATAGTGAGCATACGTTAAGAGCTGAACCGTTGTCAACCAAGACGATTGGCACCTATTTTCCTAAATACTAGATGGTTAAGTTTAACGATTTGTTGTGAGATGGTCCCTCGGTCAGAAAGTCTTTGTCACTAAAGGCGATAACATTGGTCTGCTTCTTGGGCATAAGCATTTCGACCAAGTGATCGGGAGATACGTCAATCGGGATGCCCACACTGTTCAACGCTTTTAAGAAGGCCTTTCGGTGCTTATGGGACGCCACAAGTAACCCCCAAATGCTCACATTGGCTTGTGTCTTCTTGAGTTGCTTCAAGATTATGCCCTCTTCTTCATTGTTCTTCTTCTATGTTTGCTTCCTTGGCTCTTCTATGCCCCTACTCGATTTTTTCTTCTCTAGTTGTGCAGGCTTAAAATGCCTCCCGCTCCTTATCAAGTGCTCTATTTTCTCGTCACTTCTTGAATTTCGACCACCAGATATCCTTTTCCTCGGAAGCCCAAACAATCATCTACACTAGCATTCTCTCATTTGACTCCTTCATCTCCCTAGAAATCTTCCTCAATTCCCATCATATTTTGCGAAAATCAATCAGATTCTTCACCGATGTTGATCTCTAGTTCAAAGAGTTGTGGCGGTGATACCTCATCAAATGGATCTTCATAATCATACGGTTGGGGAGGGCCCTAAGGTTCCCCCCATGAGCCTCCTTAGTCATATAGTTCTTTGACAATCGGGTGCCATTCCAACACATCTTCTCCTTTATCGTATTCTATGTCCATGAATTCCTGCACTATCTCTTCTAACTCCCACATGTCGTTCTCTTTTTCGTACTCCACTTTGAGAGAACATAAGATCGATCCCCTAAGTAGAGGTGTTTTTGATTTTGGCTCATGAAGAGGAACGATGCATACGGAAGGGTTAAATACGAAACTTGTAGTACCCAACAAATTCACTTGGGATGAATTCTCCTCTTTCTCTTTTTGTTCCTTCTTGATTTCCTCTTCTTCTTGCTTACTGTCGCTGTCAACCTTTTTTCCCTTCGAGGATTCTCCTACATCTATTACTATTTTCCCTGTCTCTTTTGTTCCAAAACTGAGGTTGGCTACCCCATACCAAGCTGCCCCTTGGTGTCAGGCTATATAATCACTCGGGACAATCCAAACATACCATTTTATGTCGATTCCTACTTTTCCCAACTCATCTAATGCCTTAAGACGGGCCAGATCTTCCCACAATCATTTGATTTCTTCATCTTCCTCACCATTACCGTCGGTAGGGAGAGGAACTTCCTTCTTGTGGACAATAAAGATAGAGAAATTATCAACATCATTGTCTATCAGATCCTGAATAAGGTTGTTGAGCAGCAATACCTCTGGACGGGATGGCAGAATTATAATTGGCTTTGATTCTATTACAGAGACTATGAATTTTGTGGGATCAAAACCTTTCAACCCTTTTTTCAATGACGTTCACATTTTGCTGGTTTGCATGATTTAGCAGAGGGTTGGTGGTAACCTTCGATTTCTGAATGGCAATTGGTGGAGGAATCACCTTGTTGTCTATCAAGTCTTGAATCTCATGCAGGAGCCTCACACAATTATTGGTTAAATGACCATGCCACTAGTGGAAGGCACAGTACTGGGTAAGATTATACTTGGGCAGTAAAGGGTTTGGAGGTGGGGTCAACTCCAATGGTTTTAAGAGACCCCTCTCGATTAACCAGCTCAAGATAGACGTCAAAGGTACAATGAGTTGGGTGAAAGTTCACTTTTGGTTTCAGGGTTGATTTTGGGTAGCTAGCTAGACAGATGGGCTAGCTTGATTTTAGGTTGGAATTCAGCGGGTTCACTTCATAGCTATAGTTCCTGGCATTGGTGGCATTGTTTAGATTAGTGGCATATAGCTTTCAAACTATTGTTTGAATCAGTTCTCCCTTCTCCATATCCCCAGACGATAGTGCATCCTCTATCTATATCCCAGCATCGAAAACTTACTCAAAGGCCATAAACGGCTGTGTGATCAAATACTAATGAAATTACGGCTGCAAATTCTTCACTACTATTCTCACTTACTCCTTTTTAGTTGGTTAATTCGTCATCTTAGCTACCTTAGCCCTTCATCGGGTTAGAAACTCAACGAAATATTCTTTGGCCTCCTATCGGGTTGTTTCAAGTTCCCGAGTATTGACATCGAGCTAAATGTTGTAGTTATACTGATTGACAAATGCAGTAGCAATGTCTTCTCACATTCTTGTCGTTACAGCGTCCAAGGATAGAAATCATTTCTGAGCAGCTCTGAACAAAGATCACTGTAAAAACTAAGCTTTCAACTGATCACTGATACCCATATATATCCTCAAATGCATCCTCAGGTCCCTAGTTCCATTTAACTTCTCCATATCGGGCATTTTAAACTTCTCAAGAAGCTTAGCGTCGGTGAACAAATAGAGTCCCTCAACATCCAACATATAGTCCTTAATTCCTCGGGCTTTCCTCAAAATTTTCTCTAATTTGTCGACCTTATCAGACAAGATCGATGCCTTTGTGGCTAGGATTTTTGGGTTTTCAAATCGGACAGGCTGTACGACTACTGATTGGGCTCCCTCAGATCCCACATTATCATCCTAGATATTATCACCTATACAATCCTCGGGGCCATTTGAAATAACCACATTAGGGTCTTCAACCCGGGTCTGCAAAGCTTGGATCTAAGCCTGACACTGTGTCTAGATCCTAACCTGATTGGTTACAGTGGTGCTGACTCCCTCAACAGTCCGTTGCAATTCCAAAATTGCCCTCACTATATCAGCCATAGTCAATTTTGAGTCTGCCATCGATGATCTCAACTGATCTACACATCTGAGTCTTCCACTCGAGATCAAGCCTAAGTGTGTACAGGTTCTTCTCTACTTGGAGCTATTATCCTGGGTTTCTGAACTGGAAGGGCTCACGTAAATTGAAAGACTCGTTATTTGGGCCTAAACTCAAAATAACTCACTCTGGATGACAGATCGGGAGGACAGAAACTAATCCTAATCAAGGTGCTAACTATACAAACAAAATAATCCATAAAAGAAATATCACATAACCCTAGGAGATTTATTGATCCTAAAAGAAGGGGCTGCAAAAAACTATATATACATAAAAAGGCTGGTAGGTCTTCAGTCAATGTACCTTCTAAATAGAGTTAAGAATATACATCTTAATACCAGGAATGGTGTAAGGCATGGTCAAACGGTACGCAATAACTCTTTTTACCACATCTATGGAAGCATGTAGCCAGAAAGCTTGCTGGCTTTCTTGACATAGCCCCAAAATAGTAAACTGACTGGAGTATCAGGTAGGTGGAGCAAGGGTTTGAGAACTAACCAAACAAATATCCAAATGAAAATGCCTATACCGATGAAAAATTTACAAGAACCATTAACATTTCAAGTTAAGCCCTCCTATGATTTTTTTAAAAAACTAGTTCCCAACGAAGTTGCCAGAAAAAGCTGCGGCTATTTTTAGCCTCGTGAGATGCGTCAAATATCCATTATTTTCAGAAAAATAGTTTTTTCTTTTCAAAACAAGAAAATTCAAGATATCTGAGCATCCATTTTAGAAACATGGAGTCACCACTTGATTTTTGAGAGAAACCAACAAAAATAAAAAGAAGGTTGTGGGTCTTTTAAAAATGTAACTAGGAAAAAAGAGAGTTCGAGGGCTAAGGTACGAAAAGGGAAGGTGTTAGGCACCCTTTTCATCCAACCGTGAGGTTAGCCTCTACTTTATCAATATTAGTTCTAGTTGTAAATTTTTTAAAGGTAACATACACAGAATGGGAGATTAAAGAGAGTTCAAAGAAAAACAAGCAACGAAACAAAAACCTAACTACGATTCTAGGGTTACGCAACTTGGTTACTATTTTTAGATATGCCACACATATCATTTGAGTAAAGCAAAGTAAAAAATATGCGAATAAGTGACAAAACGAACAAATAAAGGTCTAAGGGTCATGCAATAATGTTTCTGCCCCTAACATGCTATAAATATGATGTAAAAAATAAATAGGAGAGGTTAAAACATCATTTTAAGCTACTGGACATGCAGAAACTCACGGTCGTAGCAACGAATGTCGCGGCCATGACAAAAATAGTCACAAAATATGCAGCCGTGACAAATCTGAGGTTACCACGAGCTCAAGTATACAAAGCTCACAGCCGTGACTGTAGGTTTAACAAAATATACGACCATGACATTGAAAGGTCAGGACGGTTATGTCTTCATAACCACAAAACATACATATAGAAAGGTGTACAAAATGGAGACCACATCCCATATGGTCTAAGCCATATGTTCCATTTATTACTAAACAAGAAGATGAACCGAGGTACAGAAATGAGAAGATGCTAAACAGAGTAATAAAATGAGATAAAACCTTGAAATAAAAATATATATCATAGCGTTTTGAAGAGAGTTTTCACGTTTTTAGTCTTGAAACAAATGTCACGGCTGTAACAATATGATGTTGCGGTCGTGAGTAAATGAGGCATAAATGTATCGGCCCTTGTCAAAAAGGTCACGGCTGTAACTGTAGGTTTAACAAAACATGTGTCCATGACATGAGAAGGTCGCAGTCGTCATGTTCCAGAACCTCAGAAAGCTTTTGAAGTGCTCAGTGTGCTCGTGAGCATCGAAACAAAATAAAAAAAACTATAAATATACAAAATAGAGAGCTATGAATACACTGTTTATGATGAAAACATGAAGGAACAATGTTTACATTGAAATAAATGATTGATAAACAATAAAACAGTAGAAGCCACATCCACGACACCCTCGGGGGAAGAAGATGAGGGTTTATAGAATAGTCGTGATTCCTAAGGTTACCTTGTGTGAATATCCTCCTCGAATGGCCCCTCGGGGGTGAGAATAAGGCTCGGGAAATGTGGAATGGATGGGAGAATATCGGGTGAGGGTATATTTGGGCAAAGCTTGGGCCTCCTGGTTTTTCTTCTTCTTCTTCTCCTTGGAAATGTCGCCTATTTATAGGGAGGGTGACCAACACAAACCCCCTCTAGGATGCTTCCACATGTCCAAAAAGAAGTAATAGTGATGGCCACTACCTTCTTACTTTTCTATAGTGATGACCACTACCTTTATAGTGGTGAAAAGGATAGCTAAGATTTTTCAAAGTTGCAGCTTGGATAAACAATTGACGATCATGACAAAGAAAGTCACAACTTGGTTTAGGGTTTGAAAAAAGGTTATGGCCATGACATTTATGCCACGGCCTAAAGGTTTTAAGGTTTTTCCTTGGGTTTTGAGTCATATTCATGATTTTTCTTGCTTGGGAGTATCTTTAAACATGATTCTCATACTTTTTTCATTTGAGCACATTCGAGACAGGTGCCTAAGATTCATCTTGGTCAGACTGGGGTGTCTACAATGATACAAAATATGCCAAACAGAATAAAGAGAAGAAAGACGTTAAAGATAGAGGGATAACAAAAAAATTTTAAAACGATTTTCATGCTTTTAGCCTTATAAGAACGTTAAGGCCGTGATAATATCATGTCGCGGCCATGAGCAACAAAGGCATAAAAAGTATTGGCTAAGCATACAAAGCTCACGGACGTTACTCTAGTTTAACAAAACACTTGGCCGTGACATTGAAAGGTCACGGCTGTCATGTTTTTATAACTATAGAACATACAGAAAGAAAGGGGTACATAATGGAGACTATGACTCGTTTGATCTAGGCCAGATCTACCATTCGTTACCCAGTAGAAAGATAAACATTAGAGAGTAACAAAAAGAGATAAAATCATGAAATAAATAAACATTAGAGAGTTTTGAAATGAGTTTTCATGTTTTTAGCCTCGAAACAAATGTCATAGCCGTAACAATATGATATTGCGGCCATGAGTAAACTTCACTCTCGTGATCGTAGGTTTAACAAAACATATAGCTGTGACACTAGAAGGTCGCGGCCGTCATGTTCCAAAACCTCAGAAAACTTTTAAAGTGCTCAGTGTGCTTATAAACGTCAAAACATAATAGAAATAACTGCAAATATATGAAACAGAGAACTGTGAATGTACTGTTTGTAGTGAAAAACTTGAAGGAGCAATGCTTGCATCGAAATAAATGATAAATAAGCAATAAAATAGTAGAAACCTTATCCACGACACCCTCATGGGAAGAATATGAGGGTTTATAGAATAGTTGTGGTCCTTAAGGTTACCTCATGTGAATATCCACCTTGAATGGCCCCTCGGGGTGAGAATAGGACATCTCGAAGCTAATATGAGCTCCAAGAACTCCTCCGAGGAAAACAAGAACATGAATGAGGCTCGAGAAGTGTAAAATGGATGGGAGAATATCAAGTGGGAGAGTATTTGGGCAGAGCTTGGGCCTCTAGGTTTTTCTTTCTCTTCTTCTGCTTGGAAACGCCGCCTAGGATGCTACCATATGTCCAAATAGGGGTACTAGTGACGGCCGCTACCTTTTTACTTTTCACAGTGACGATCGCCATCTTTATGGTGGTACAATTCAAAGTCATGGCCTAAAGGTTTTTAGGGTTTTTCCTTGGGTTTTGAGACATATTTGTGATTTTACTTGTTTGAGAGTATCTTTGAGCATGATTCTCATACTTTCATCATTGAAGCACATTCGAGACAGGTGCCTAAGATTCGACTTGGTTAGATTGGGTGTCTACAGCTTCAAAAATAACTTTGTTGTTGTTGGAGGCAAAACTGCCAAGATCATTATTTTTGTAAACGATTTTCGATAAAAAATAACTAAATGGGCAATCGCCGAAACGGGTTCCAGATAAAATTTTTGATGTCGAACGATCAAAATAAAAACTTGTGCAACCACAGTTAATTTACAAGAATACCTTTTTGGTCGATTCTCCAACTACGATTTTGATTAAGAGTTGAAGCTCCCGTCAGGCCTTCTACTATATTCCCTTATGCGATTTCTGAACGTAGTGTGAGCTACGAACCTTTGAGAACTCATACCGACAAAACCTAGTCAGCTTTAGTCTTGAAGACAAGTTATGAATTTGGTTCAGCCTACCTGCATATTTATATGGCTATAACAGGGACCTGTGGAGTAATTATGATGAAAACTTCTACTGTAACCCAGATACGTATTCAGCGATTTTTTCAATTAACCAAACCTCTCAGCGGTATCTATAATCATAAAAACCTTACAACAGTTTATATAATTTCTATAAAATACTAAATTATAGTTCACACCACTAAAGAACTATAATTGCACTCTAAGCCGTAATTTCAAGACCATCTTGCATTGAACTCCTGTTATTAAATGCTTAACTTATCTCCCCATGTTAAGATTCTCGATACATGCCAATTAAATTTAATTACTGGTAATTTAATTTAATCGGCATCTTTAAATGCCTTAAGCCCTTCCGCTTGACTTATCTGACTGTCATATAATCAAATCCATCTGTAGGGTTTGGCCTAGTGAAAACTTATAAGTTTCCTTATGAGGATATCGTCAATCCCAATCATTCGAGACGTGAATTCCGTTAATAATTAATATTTACCATATAAATAATATCGCTATCTAACTCACCAGAAATATATACCTATATAAGATTGCACATTTTAATGAACCAAAACAACAAATATTAAATATACAAAAATTGATAATTATTTCAGGATTAAGAGTATAAGCACTATTCAAAATAATCTTGAGGTGTGAATTAATTTATATAGTTAGTATAAAATTAATTATCCCAATGTGTTCCGTTCAATACACACAAAGTATACTAGCATAGAGAGTCGGACTAATAGTCGACGCTATTATCTATTTCTCGTAACCAAGACAGGCCTACTAAAACTCTGTGCTACAGTCATACCGATGGTAGGTCCATTTCCTTCTAAACTATGAACATAAAACTTATATTCTACAAGAATCTAAAATATGATCTTATGTGTGCAAGCCGTACTCTACATATCAGATTAAATACTGTAGATTAAATACTGTACATAATAAAAGACATCCATGCATAACATTAAAGAAATGATATTGAATACATTACTCATTAAGATTCTCATAGAATAGAAAAATTAATTTTATTAAAATAAAATTAAATACTAAAAATATAATTTTTAGTATACAACCGTAACAATCTCCTACTTGTACTCAAAGTCATGCTGCCATACATATGCTCTCATGCCGTCTACATGACTATCAAAAATCTCAGCCGGTAAGCTCTTTGTAGAAGGATCTGCAAGGTTGGCTCCTAATATAATCTTTCTCACAATAACATCACTCTTCTGTACAATTTCTCGTATCATATGATAATTACGCTCAATGTACTTTCCTTTCTTGTGGACTCTTGGTTCTTTCGAGTTTGTAATCGCTCTGCTATTATAACATTAAAGTGTAATAGCCGACTGAACTGAAGGGACCATGTCTAGATCCAGCAGGTAGTTCCTGAGCTGAACGGCCTCCTTGGCTGCTTCAGAAGCTATCACGTACTTGGCCTCCATGGTGGAATCAGCAATGTAGGATTATTTGATACTCCTCCAACTAATAACTTCACCTCCTAAGATAAACACATATCCTGAAGTAGACTTATGGGAATCTTTGTTTTACTGGAAATCTAAGTCTTTGTACCCTAAAGGTACTAGACTGTATGCTTGGTAAACTAATATATAATCTTTAGTCCTATTCAGATACATGATTATATTTTTTTATCACAGTCCAATGCTCCTGCCCTGGGTTACACTAATCTCTGCTAACCATGCTAACGGTAAGGCAGATGTCGGGTCTAGTGCAAAGCATAGCATATATTAGGCTTCCTACTGCCGAAGCATATGGAACTGCCTTAATCTTCTGTATCTCATCAGGTGTCTTAGGATACTAATCCTTGGATAGAAAGCTTCTATGCCTGAAAGAGAGAAACCATTTTTTAGAATCTTGCATGCTAAAACGAGTAAGGATATCATCGATATACTTTTCTTGTGATAAGCCCAACATCCTTTGTTTTTGATCTTGCGCAAGCTTGATCTCAAGGATGTGACTGGCTTTTTTAAAGTCTTTCATATCGAACTACTCAGATAACCATACTTTTACCGTAGATAATGCCCCCACATCGTTTTCGATGAGTAAGATATCATCTACATAAAGTACTAGGAAGATCACCACGCT
>JAOTRH010186305.1:0-11796 GCA_034768845.1 Heliamphora exappendiculata | reverse complement strand
CCTGCATGCTAAAACGAGTAAGGATATCATCGATATACTTTACTTGTGATAAGCCCAACATCCTTTGTTTTCGATCTGGCATAAGCTTGATCCCAAGAATGTGACTGGCTTCTCTCAAGTCCTTCATATCGAACTGTCCAGATAACCATACTTTAACCGTAGATAATGCCCCCCCACATCATTTCCAATTAGCAAGATATCATCTACATAAAATACTAGCAAGATCATCACGCTTCCGTTACGCTTCTTGTATACACAGGACTCATCCGAACTTTGATAAAAATCATAAGACTTTATAACTTGATCAAATCGAGTGTTCCAAGACTTCGATACCTGCATAAGTCCATAAATGGATCTCTTAAGCTTGCACAACATGTGCTCCTAACCGTTTGCAATGAATTTGTCTGGTTGTATCATATAGATTCACTCGTCAAGACTTCCGTTAAGAAAAGCTGTCTTGACGTCCATTTGCCAGATTTCGTAATCAAAATGTGCGGTAATGAATAAGAGAATCTGGATAGACATAAGCATGGCTACAGGCGAAAAGGTTTTCTCATACTCGAGCCCTTCTTTCTGAGTGAACCCTTTAGCAACAAGTCTAACTTGCATCCACTCCTCTCTTCCTCTTATAGATCCACTTGCATCCAATGGATTTTATCTCTTCGGGTGGTTCTATAAGTTTCCAGACCTAATTGGAATACATAAATTCTATATCTGAATTCATAACCCTTTGCCAAAAATCTGCATCTTTATCTTGTAGTGCTTCATTGTAGTTACCGGGCTCGGTATCCAATTCTATCAAAATTCTGTCGAAAGACTCTCCCAAGAACATATACCGATTAGGTTGATGAACCCTCCCACTATGACGAGTCACTACCTGTGTCTGTGTACTAACAGTAACAGACTGTGCAAAATCTAAGCCATGTGCATCAGCACCATGTTCTTGATTTGCACCTATCCCGATAATCCTTCCACTACGATGGGGTAATGGAATATCAGTAACTTGTGATTCTTCTTCCGTTCTACTGGTATTTCCTCTCAGTTCTTCCATAATAATTTTACTTTTTGGGCCTGTGATCCATAATATAATCATCTTCCAAGAATCGGACATTGGTGCTAACAATGACCTTCTTATCCTTAAGATTATAAAATAGACCACCTTTCATTCCCTTGGGATACCCCATAAAGAAACAAACTTCAGTCCTCGGTTCCAACTTACCCGCGTTCCCTTTCAGCACATGTGCTGGACACCCCTAAATTCAAATGTGTTTCAGACTAGGCTTATGCTCGGTCCACAATTCTATGGGAGTAGAAGGTACTGACGTAGAAGGTACCAAGTTTAGAATGTAAGTCGCTGTCTCTAAAGCGAGTCCCCAAAACGAATTTGGTAAACCTGAATAACTCATCATTGACCTTACCATTTTTATAAGAGTCATATTCCTTCCTTCTGCTACACCATTCTGCTGAGGAGTGCCAGGTGCAATCAACTGGGATGTAATCCCCTCTGATGACAAGTAATCCTTAAACTCTCCAAAGACGTATTTTACACCACGGTCGGATCGTAGTGATTTGATACTTTTACCCAAACGCTTCTCTACCTCCGCCTTGAATTTTTTAAATTTCTCAAAGTATTCAGACTTACTGTGCATCAGGTAAATGTATCCATACCTTGAGTAGTTATCAATAAGTCGAGGGAAAATGAATGGGGGTAAAGGATCTTGGCAATATCAAACGACATTGAGTTTTACGAATAGAGAGTTAGTCCAAGGATGATGGCTTGCATTGAAGGACAGTCAATTGTGAATACTAGCCATCACCTAGGCATGGCTTACCAATGAAGATTTAAAGATAAGGGTATTTTCTAGGATGAAATTCCCGATAGGGTTACTAATAAGACTTGGGTGTAGAAGAATTACCTATGAATGATACTGAGTAGCATTGTTGAGGACCGGTGTTATTAGAAGCAAAGAATTTAGCCAGGTATAAAAATTGATACAAAGGCTTAGGGTAAACAAGAATGAAACTTATAAGGTGAAGTTACAAGGTTCTGACGGTGGCTCTCAATATAATATATGAAACCACTCATAGTACGTATATACTCCCGTTTACCCCCTTAAAATAAGATAACTCGTTGCATAAACCTCTAGTCTCGATCTTGATACCCTTACTCGCCCTTTGCATGGAGATTCCCTGCTGCTTCTGATCCCATTGATGTCTTAACACGACTCGCTATAAAACTTAGACGCAGTAGATTTTAGTTCTTATAATGTATAAATGATAATTATAATTAATTAAACGCATCCTACAGAGCTTCCACGTGACAGAATGCACGGTTTCTCATAACCCAAGGCCCAAAGGTTTACTAAACTTAAGCTCTGATACCAACTGTGACGCCCTGTTCTCTGGGCACGTTGGGACATACGTAACTATAAACAAGGACATATTCTAGCCAAACATTCATATTACATATGATATTTACTACACCATTAGAGGTTTAAAATTTGTTCAAATATTTAATATTTACAGTCATCCAGAAAATTTAACAAAAGTTACAATATGTCCGTGAAAAACTGAACAAAATATCAAAAAGTGAACATCCTACGTCTTCAAGCGGCACTGTTGGGATCAGCTGGCTCCTGCCACTCTCCCTGCTCCTCGAGGTCTTCTTCTCCTACGAACATACCCTCCTCAAACTGTTCTTCTTCTTTACTTGTGGCACGAATGCCATGAGACAGAGCCTAAAAGCAAATTCCCTAAACCGTCTAACAAACTCACAACAAAATATCCTACAATACATATCTTATAATACCCAGTATAAATTTAAGGGCAAGAGATAGACATTTTAATGTTTTCAACCGAATAAGTATATATATAAGAACAGTTGTGCGAGTGTGTGATGCAGATGAATGCAATGCAGTAGCCCAACCCAACGTACTTTCATAACTATATCATGAATTCCACGCGAGGAATTACAGAGTAGACTTGATGGTATATTGATCACCGAACCTATCCTCGCGTCGTTGTAAAAGGTAAACGCTCACCTTGGCTACATGCATCAACCGTTTTACTCAATGGCAGTGACGTGGGGATGGGCCAACCAATTTTTTTCAACTACCCTTATACGGGCCAACCGTCCCACATTAAGGACTAAGATGCTCATTAGGAGTCAACCCAAAGTCTAATTAATAACAGAGATTTCGAAAGACACTTCACATTATTTAGAGTACCAAGATGAGGGATTTAGGACAGTCATAATTGGGCTCTTCTCCGAAGTTACCACCGCAGTGGAATTAGGTCCGCCGAATTAGGCCCTTCTCCGAATTACCCTTCAAAACATCGTGGCAATAGGGTTTAGATCCGCCATAATTGGGCTCTTCTCCGAAGTTACCACCGTAGTGGGATTAGGTTCGCCGAATTAGGCTCTTCTCCGAAATTATCCAATTTGCCCGTGTTAACACTACTTCTATAATTTAACCATAACTCATGGAGCAACGGAAATCAATGGGACATATACCCAACAAATATGACCAAGGTTTAGAATAATCAAAACAAGTGTACATGATGCAACCCACAATGATAGGTACAAACTCCGATAACCCAAGATGCAAGTGTAGGAATGCTCATAATGTGCAATATGCTTCTCGTGTGGAAATAATTATAGCCTGGCGTACAAATATGATATGGCACATGGTACAACTTGCTAAAGAATCAAGTACAAGCATACGAAACATAACCATAATTTATGTGACAAAAAATCGAACCATCGGCATGAGTTCATTTCATCAAAAGCATCATTTTCATATACTAATTACATAAAAAGTTCTAATAAGGTTCACACGCTCAAGTTCCATAAATAACACATCATTCGAACACTTAGCCAATTTTAGGTAAAAATTTAATTGCTAGTTCTAATGTTACGACAGTGTTTTTAAGTACTTAGACATAGATTTAATTATTTATATTTTAACACCATTTAGATAAAAATATTTCCTACAACTTTCATGTTTATTACTAAGGTCATATCCTAAGGAACGAAGGTCATTTATTTTATTTAATCGTTCAGCATTTTACAGAGAAAAACATAGAAATTGGGTCTCTGTTAGCCACGATTTTGGGGCATCAATTCAAGGGCTATAGGTCTTATGTTTGGTGAAGTTTTATATTAAGGTGTTCCCTAAAAATTTCATATTTTTTTTCTAGAGTAAGTTTTTTGGAAAAAGTTTGAGCTTTTTGCCAATTTACAAAAAGGGTTCAGTCAGCTTAAAAAGGGTCTGCATAATGTATTTTTAATAGAGAATGCTCAAACCCTTTGAGGTATTATCCGATGGTATTTTGGGATGATTTTTACTCGATATTTATTTTAATATGTTATCTACATTTTTCATGTTTACCACTTTTGAATTTAGCCTCTAAAAATGTTGGTTTTATGTCTTACAAATATATATGACAGAGTAGTCCGTGAGTCACTAAATCTCAACTGTGACTTTGGAAAGTGTTTTGACTCATCAATACTTCATATTTTTGGATCCTTTGTGGTGGAAAGAACGATACGTATGTCCTCTAAAAATTTTATGTTTTGACCTAGGCTCTTTTCTCACTGTAACTTTTGATTTTTAGGTCTACAACTTAGAGTGGTCAAGATCTGACATTCTTTGAAAACAAATGAGATATCTGGAGTTATACCCAACGAAATCACCTCAAACCAATTTTACATGAAAGATAACTCAAAAATATAGATCTAGACATACAAATCACCATAAGATCATTTTCCTACAATTAGTTATGATGTTTTAAAGTTGGTGGCAGAAAGTAAGTAAGTCCAGAAAATCAGGCTACTTAGGGTTTTAGTTGTTTAGCTTATGTTGTGTACATTTCTGATGTGTTTTCTTTGCATGCATGTTATAAACTCACATAAACCAAAACTCGAGAATACACACAAGCCATAAAATTCAAAGACATATACATGCAAGCACATACAAAGCACAATCTTACCCTAGCAATCCACTTTTTTTGCATCTACAACGCCTTTTTTTAACTTATTCTTCATCTATTTTTCTTAGGATTTGTTATAGAGATGGATTGAGGGGTATCTTAAGGGAGAATATTAGAAGGTTTAAGGAAGTTGCTTACCTCTTTTGATGCTTAAAATATTGAGGAAGAAATGGACTTAGTTTCAATGCCTTCTCCTTGGACTTTTCCCCCTTCTTCTCTCCTCCTTCTTTCTTCTTCTCTCCTTCTTTTTGAAAGTACTTAGAAATTTTTTTGGTCCCTCTCACTCTCACTCTCTCAGTCGAATGTGTATATAGGAGAAGGGGTGTTTGGTGTGTTATTTATAACAAAATTATAATGGAGACACGATAATTATATATAAGTATAATTTTTGAATTTTCTCAATTCTCATTGATTGCATGAGAGGTGGGTGATATTTACGATATTGCAATTCAGTTTTTTGCAGGTGGGTTTCGGCTAAGGGTAGGTTTGGGGCAGTGAAAAATGATTTTTGTATTAATTTAGTGTTTAAATTATATTTTGGTACTATTTTATGAAAGAACATGCATAAAATATTAATTTTATATATCTTTTTGGTATCTAAATCTACTAAAACATAGTATAATAATGTATTTATAATTAGTTTAGTCTTTTCATGATTTATCATAATTTTGATAGCAATTAATTAAATAGATGTAGGTTTTTAAGCTAAATTAAGCTAATTTGACTAGAATTAGCTTTTGACTTATTTATTGTATAGAGACTTTAAATAATTATTTATTTATTTCTGTTGACCTATGTTATTATATTATTATGTATATTACTTGTATAAAAAGTATTAGATCAAAATAATGCTTAATTAGTACATCTTTTTCTCATTTTAAGCATAACAAGGTAAAAAGTAGCTTTTTAGGCACAATTTTCTAGGTGGCCGGCCATGCAAGGGTAATTTGATCATTTTTGTTATTTTTTTGTATTTTATTAATTAATTGTATATAAATATCTGATTTTGGGCATCCAAGTGTCAAATTTTAGATTTTTAAGACTTTTTGCTGTACTTTAGGCAAAATGGTCATTTTACTCTAAATATGAACATTTTTGATTTTTAGTTTTTATATTTTATGTTATTTACTTAATTTAAGCTGTCTCGGGACTTTTCTGAGTATTAGGATTTTGCCTCTAAGTATTTGGTCTGTTTTAGGATTTTCAGGTCAAATTTAGGATTTTTGGGTTGATTAGGGTTTCTCTTGTTCATGTAGCGACCTAAGTTCTCATTGTCTATCCGTCGCTAATACTAGGATTTGAGCCGAATTGTTACAAGCTAGGTGGTTACTACTAGGGTTCTGACCGGGGTGTTACAAAAGATGTTGGGATCAAGAACTTCCTGTTGGATCTAGATGTGGTACCTTCTATTTAATTGGTTATTATACTTTATTGTGACAATAGCGGAGCGATTGCAAACTCGAAGAAACCAAGAGTCCACAAGAAAGGAAAACACATTGAGCATAAGTATCACCTGATACGAGAAATTATACAAAGATGTGATGTTGTTGTGACCAAAATTGCAATAGGAGACAACCTTACAGATTCTTTTATAAAGTGCTTACCAGTTAAGACTTTTGATAGTTATGCAGAGGGCATGGGAGTCAGATGTACGGCAGCATGATTTTGAATATAAGTGAGAGATTGTTATGGTTGGTATACTGAAAATTATGTTTTTAATATTTAATTTTATTTTAATAAAATTAATTTTTCCTTTTATGATAATCTTTATGAGTAATGTATATATATCATTTCTTTAATGTTATGCATAGCTGTTCAATATTCTGTACAGTATATAATCCGGTGTGTGAAGTACGGCTTGCACACCAAAGATCACATTTTAAGTTCTTACAGAATATAAGTTTTATGTATAAAGTTTATATGGAAATAGACATACCATCGGTATGAATGTAGTACAGAATTTTAGTAAACTTGTCTTGGTTACGGAAAATAGTTAATAGCGTCGTCTATTGTTCCGATTCTCTGTGCTAATACACTTTGTGTATATTGAATGAGACACATTAGGAAAATTAATTTTATATTGACTATATAAATTAATTCACACTCCAATGTTATTATCAATAGTACTTATACTCTTAATTCTAAAATAATTATTGATTTCCATATATTTAATATTCATTATTTTAATTCATTAAAGGGTGCAATCTTATATAGGTCTATATTCCCGATGAGTTTGATAGCAGTATTATTTATATGGTGAATATTAATTATTGACAGAATCTATGTCTCGAAAGATTGAGATTGACGATACCCCCTTAAGGAAGTTTATAACTTTTGATCGAACCGAACCCTGCAGGTAGATTTGATTATTCGGTGGTCAAATAAGTTAAGCGTGGTATCATAAATCTTAACGTATGGAGAAATGTTAAGCATTTAATAACATGAGCACAATGCAAGAAGATCTTGAGATTATGGGTCAGAGTGCAATTATAGTTCTTTAGTGGTGTAAACTGTAATTTAGTGTTTTATGAAAATTGTAAAAATCGCTGTAAGATTTTTATAATTACAGATACCTCTATGAGATTTGCTTAATTGCATAAACTACTGATACATGTCTATGCTCCACTGGAAGTCTTATTCATAATTATTCCACAGGTCCCTACTGTAGCCCTATAAATATGCGGGAAGACTGAACCAATATCATAACTTGTCTTTCAAGACTAAAGCTGTCCAGGTTCTGCTGGTACGAGTTCTTGATAGATTATAGCCCACACTACATTTGAGAATCGCATAAGAGAATACAATAGAAGGTATGACGAGAGTTTCAACTCAGAATCAAATCGTAATTGAAGAATCGGCCGGTAAAAATGTATTCTTCAAAATTAACTTTTGTTGCATGGGTTTTATTTTGATCGTTCGACATCAAAAGTTTTATTTGGAGCCCGTTTCAGCATTTTTCTGTCTTGTTAATTTTTTACCAAAAATCATTTTCAAAAATAATTATCTTGGCAGTTTTGCCTCCAACACAAGATGCCCGACTATAGGAACAGTTAAGTAACGGTTTATTCAACTAGGCAGATGGATCTTTGAGTTCATTAGAAGTGGAGGCACTTTCAGTCTGTAAATCTTTTTTTAGAGAGTTAGATGACCAAGAGACCCTTTTTCGGCCAAAGGCTATAGAGCTAAAGAACCGTTAGAGCTGGTTCATTCTGATGTATGTCGTCCAATGACAATCTAGGCTAGAGGTGGCTTTGAGTACTTTGTCAGTTTCATTGATGACTACTCAAGGTATGGATACATTTACCTGATGCACCATAAGTCAGAATACTTAGAAAAATTCAAAGAATTCAAGGCGGAGGCGGAGAAGCGTCTGGGTAAAAGTATCAAATAACTACGATTCGACCATGGTGGAGAATACCTCTTTACAGAGTTTAAGAACTATTTGTCATCAGAGGAGATTACATCCTAGTTGACTGCACCTGGCATTCCACAGCAGAATGGTGTAATATAAAGAAGGAATAGGACTCATATGGAGATGGTAAGGTTTATGACGAGTTATTCAGGTTTACCAGATTCGTTTTGGTGACTCACTTTAAAAACAGTGGCTTACATTTTGAACTTGGTACCTTCTAATTGTTGGAGGCAAAACTACCAAGATCATTATTTTTGTAAATGATTTTCGGTAAAAATTTAACTGGACGAGCAAACGTCGAAACGGTCTCCAGATAAAATTTTTAACGTCGAACGATCAAAATAAAACCCGTGCAACCAAAGTTAATTTAGAAGAATACCTTTTGTCGATCGATTCTTCAACTACGATTTGATTCCGAGTTGAAACTTCTGTCAGATCTTCAACAGTATTTCCTTGATCGGCATCATGATAATCCTTAAGCCCTTCCGCTTAACTTATTTGACCGTCGGATAATCAAAGCCACCTGCAGGGTTTGGCCCGATGAAAACTTATAAGCATCCTTAAGGGGGTATCGTCAATCCCGAACTTTCGGGACGTGAATTCCATCAATAAATAATATTTGTCATATAAATAATACCGCTATCCAACTCACCCGAAATATAGACCCATACAAGATCGCACCCTCTAATGAATCAAAATAGCGAATATTTAATATATACAAATCAATAATTATTTTAAGATTAAGAGGATAAGCACTATTAATAATAATTTTGGGGTGTGAAATTAATTTATATAGTTAGTATAAAATTAATTACCCCAAATGTCCCGTTCATCACACACAAAGTGTACTGTCACAGAGAGTCGGAACAATAGACGACGCTATTATCTATTCTTCGTAACCAAGACATCCTACTAAAACTCTGTGCCATAGTCGTACCGATGGTATGTTCATTTCTATCTAAATTGTGAACATAAAACTTATATTTTGCAAGAATCTAAAATATGATCTTCTGTGTGTAAACCGTACTCTACACACAAGATTAAATACTATACAGAATATTGGACATCCATGCATAATAAAAAAATGATATACATACATTGCTCATAAAGATTCTCATAAAGTGAAAAATTAATTTTATTAAAATAAAATTAAATATAAAAAATATGATTTTTAGTATACCAACCCTATCAATCTCCCACTTATACTCAAAACCATGCTGCCATACATCTGACTCCCATGCCCTCTACATGACTATCAAAAGTCTTAGCCGGTACGCTCTTTGTAAAGGATATGTAAGGTTGTCTCCTGATGTAAGCTCTATGTCTAACTAAAAATCTAAGTCTGCGTACTCCAAAAGTACTAGACTGTCTGTCTGGTAAATCAACATATAGTCCTTTGTCCTTTTCAGGTACTTGATTATATTTTCTACCGTAGTCCAATGCTCTTACCCTGGGTTAAACTGATATCTGCTAACCATGTCAATGACAAAGCAGATGCCGGGTCTAGTGCAAAGCATAGCATACATCAGGCTTCCTACTTTCTAAGCATAAGGAACTGCTTTCATCTTCTCTATCTCATCAAGTGTCTTAGGACACTGATCCTTGGATATAGTGATTCCATGCCTGAAAGAGAGAGACCCTTTTTTATAATCCTGCATGCTAAAATGAGCAAGAATATCATCGATATACTTTACTTGTGATAAGCCTAACATCTTTTGTTTTTTATTTCGCATAAGCTTGATCCCAGTGATGTGACTAGCTTCTCCCAAGTCCTTCATATCGAACTGCCCAGATAATCATACTTTAACCGTAGATAATGCCCCCACATTGTTTTCGATGAGCAAAATATTGTCTATATAAAGTATTAGGAAGATCACCACACTTTCGTCATGTTTTTTGTACACACAGAACTCATCCAAACTTTGATCGAAATCATAAGACTTTATAACTTGATCAAACCGAGTGTTCTAAGACCTCGATGCCTGCTTAAGCCATAAATGGATCTCTTAAGAATATAAAACATGTTTTCCTGGCCCTTTGCAATTAATCTGTTTGGTTGTATCAAATACATACACTCGTCAAGGCTTTCATTAAGGAAAGCTATCTTGACGTCCATTTTTTAAATTTCGTAATCGAAATGTGAGGCAATGGATAAGAGAATCTGGATAGATTTAAGCATGGCTACTGGCGAAAATTTTTTCTCATAGTTGATCCCTTCTTTCTGAGTGAAACATTTAACGCGAACCATTTAGCAACAAGCGTAGCTTTAAATGTTTCAACATTCCCGTATGCTCCTCTCTTCTTCTTGTAGATCCACTTGCATCCAATGGGTTTTATCCCTTCGGATGGTTCAACAAGTATCTAGACCTAATTGGATTACATATATTCCATCTCTGAATTCATAATCCTTTGCCAAAGATCTGCATCTTTGTCTTTTAGTGCTTTGTTATAGTTACGGAGCTCAGTATCCAGTTCTGTCGAAATCTTATCAAACAACTCTTCTAAGAATATTTACTGATCAGATTGATGAACAACCCTCCCACTACGACGAGACACTACATGTGTCTGCGTACTAGCTGTAACAGGTTGTGCAGAATCTGAACCTTGTGCATCAACACCATGTTCTTGATTTGCACCTGTATTGATAATCCTCCCACTACGACGAGGTAATGGAATATTAGTGACTTGTGATTCCTCTTCCGTTCTACTAGTATTTTCTCTCAATTTTTCCATAATAATTTTGCTATTAGGTTTGTGATCCATAATATAATCTTCTTCCAAGAATCGAGCATTGGTGCTAGCAATGACTTTCTGATCCTTAGGATTATAAAATAGACCACCCTTCGTTTCCTTGGATTATTTCACAAAGAAATAGACTTTCGTTCTCGGTTCCAACTTACCTGCGTTTCCTTTCGGGATATGTGCTAGACACCCTAAAATACGAATATGTTTCAGACTAGGTTTACGCCCGGTCCACAATTTTGTGAGAATAGAAGGTACTAACTTAGAAGGTACCAAGTTCAAAATGTAAGCCGCTGTCTCTAAAGCGAGTCCCCAAAACGAATCGAGTAAATCTAAATAACTCATCATAGACCTTACTATCTGCATAAGAGTCTTATTCTTTCTTTCTGCTACACCATTCTGTTGTGGAGTGTCAGGTGTAGTCAATTGGGATGTAATCCCCTCTGATGACAAGTAGTCCTTAAACTCTCTAAAAAAGTATTTCCCACCACAGTCGGATCGTAGTGATTTGATACTTTTACCTAGACGCTTCTCTGTCTCCTCCTTGAATTCTTTGAATTTCTCAAAGCAATTAGACTTACGATGCATCAGGTAAATGTATCCATACCTTGAGTAGTCATCAATGAAACTGACAAAGTACTCAAAGCCAC
>JAOTRH010186293.1:0-42980 GCA_034768845.1 Heliamphora exappendiculata | reverse complement strand
ACGAATATTAAATATATGCAAATCAATAATTATTTCAGAATTAAGAGGATAAACACTATTCATAATAATCTTGGGGTGTAAATTAATTTACATAGTCAGTAGTCAGTACTAAATTAATTAACCCAAATGTCCCGTTCAATACACACAAAATGTACTGGCACAGAGAGTCGGAACAATAAACGACGCTATTATTTATTCCCCGTAACCAAGACAGGCTTATTAAAACTCTGTACCACAGTCGTACCGATGGTATGTCTATTTCTATTTAAACTGTGAACATAAAATTTATATTATGCAAGAACCTAAAATCTGGTCTTCTATGTGTAAGCCGTACTCTATACACCATATTAAATACTATACAGAATATCGGACATCCCTGTATAACAAATAAATGATATACATACATTGCTCATAAAGATTCTCATAAAATAAAAAACTAAATTTATTAAAAATAAAATTAAATACTAAAAATATAATTTTCAGTATACCAACCCTAACAATTTTTCACTTATACTCAAAACCATGCTGCCATACATTTGACTCCTATGCCCTCTACATGACTATCAAAAGTCTTAGCCGGTAAGCTCTTTGTAAAGGATCTGCAAGGTTGTCTCCCGATGCAAGCTCTATGTCTGACTGAAAATCTAAATCTGTGTACCCCAAAAGGTACTAGACTGTCTACCTGGTAAACCAATATATAATCCTTAGTCTTTTTCAGGTACTTGATTATATATTTTTTACCGCAGTCTAATACTCCTGTCCTAAATTAGACTGATATCTACTAATCATGCCAACGACAAAGCAGATGTCGGGTCTAATGCAATGCATAGCATACATGAAGCTTCCTACTGCTGAAGCATAAGGAATCGCCTTCATCCTCTCTATCTCATCAGGTGTCTTAGGACACTAATCATTGGATAGAGTGATTCCATGTTTGAAAGGGAGAAACCCTTTCTTGGAATCCTGCATGCTAAAACGAGCAAGGATATCATTGATATATTTTGCTTGTGATAAGCCTAACATTTTTTGTTTTTGATCTCGCATAAGCTTGATTCTAAGGATGTGACTGGCTTCTCCCAAGTCCTTCATATCGAACTGCCCAGATAACCATACTTTAACAGTAGATAATGCCCCTACATCGTTTTCGATGAGCAAAATATCGTCTACATAAAGTACTAGGAAGATCACCACGCTTCCGTCATGCTTCTTGTACACATAGGACTCATCCGAACTTTGATTAAAATCATAAGACTTTATAGCTTGATCAAATCGAGTGTTCCAAGACTTTGATGCCTGCTTAAGTCCATAAATTGATCTCTTAAGCATGCACAATATGTGCTCCTAGCCCTTTGCATGAATTCGTCTAGTTGTATCATAAAGATACACTCGTCAAGACATTCGTTAAGGAAACCTGTCTTGACATCCATTTGTCAGATTTCGTAATCAAAATGTGCGATAATGGATAATAGAATCTGGATAGACTTAAGCATGGCTACGGGCGAAAAGGCTTCCTCATACTTGATCCCTTCTTTTTGAGTGAACCCTTGAGCAACAAGCCTAGCTTTGAAGGTTTCAACCTTTCCATCTACTCCTCTCTTTCTCTTGTAAATCCACTTGCATCCAGTGAATTTTATCCCTTTGGGTGGCTCTACAAGTTTCCAAACCTGATTGAAATACATAGATTCTATCTCTAAATTCATAGCCCTTTTTCAAAGATCAGCATCTTTGTCTTGTAGTGCTTCATTGTAGTTATAAGGCTCGGTATCCAGTTCTGTCGGGATCCTGTCAAAAGACTCTCCCAAGAACATATACCGGTCAGGTTGATGAACTACCCTCCCACTACGACGAGGCACTACCTGTGTCTGTGTACTAGCAATAACAGGCTATGCAGAATCTGAATCCTATGCATCAGCACTCTGTTCTTGATTTGCACATGTCATGATAATCCTCCCACTACGACTAGGTAATGAAATATCATTGACTTGTGGTTCATCTTCCGTTCTACTGGCATTTTTTCTCAATTCTTCCAGAATAATTTTGATATTGGGCATATGGTCCATAATATAATCCTCTTCTAAGAATCGGGTATTGGTGCTAACAATGACCTTCTGATCCTTAAGATTATAAAATAGACCACCTTTTGTTCCCTTAGGATACCCACAAAGAAACAGACTTCTATCCTCGGTTCTAGCTTACCTGCATTCTCTTTCAGCACAAGTGCTGAACACCCCCAAATTCGAATGTATTTCAGACTAGGCTTACGCCCGATCCACAATTCTGTGGAAGTCGAAGGTACTGACTTAGAAGGTACCAAGTTCAGAATGTAAACTATTGTGTCTAAAGTGAGTCCCCAAAACGAATCTGGTAAACGTGAATAACTCATTGACCTTACCATCTTCATAAGAGTCCTATTCCTTCTTTCTACTACACCATTCTGCAGTGGAGTGCCAGGTGAAGTCAACTGGAATGTAATTCCCTCTGATGATAAGTAGTCCTTAAACTCTCCAAAGAGGTATTCCCCACCATGGTCGGATCGTAGTGATTTGATACTTTTATCCAGATACTTCTCTGCCTCCGCCTTGAATTCTTTGAATTTCTTAAAGCATTGAGACTTACGGTGCATTAGGTAAATATTTTCATACCTTGAGTAGTCATCAATGAAATTGATGAAGTACTCAAAGCCACCTCTAGCCCAGATTGTTATAGGACCACATACATCAGAATGAACCAGCTCTAACGGTTCTTTAGATTTATAGCCTTTGGTCGAGAAGGGCCTCTTGGTTATCTTACCCTCTAAGTAAGATTCACAAACTGGAAGTGCCTCCACTTCTAATGAACACAAAGGTCCATCTGCCACCAGTCTGTTTATCCTTTTTAGATTAATATGACCCAAACTTAAGTGCCAAAAAAAATGTTTGGTTCATTAAAGAAGGAAACTTTCTCTTATATAGTAAATTAGATGTGTTATTTATTTCAGTCAGTTGCAGTGTTGGAGAGATTGGAGTAATAATATAAAGATTATCAACCAATGTACCAGAACAGATAACCCGTTTATTATCCTTAATAATCATAGAGTTATTAAAATAAATAAAATATCCGTCTTTAGACAATCCAGAAACGGAAACTAAGTTCCTTCTAATGTCAGGTACATAAAGATAATCTCTCAATATTAAAACCCGATCTCTACCAAAACTGAGAGTGACATTTCCTACTGCAACTGCTGTTACCTTTGTATTATTGTCCATATACAGGTAAATCTCCCTATCACTAAATTGTCAAATTTCCTGAAACCCCTGCAATGAATTGCAGACATGAATAGTGGCTCTGGTATCTACACACCAAGTACCGGTAGATAACACCGCTAAACACGTTTTCACAACCAGTGAACAGAAATTACCCTATTTGTTCTGCCTTTTGAGAAATACTGAACATAACTTTTTTCCGTGCCGGGTCTGGTTGCAGTGAAAACATCTGTCTTTCGGCTTTTTCATACCAGTCCGTAGCCCACTAACTACCCTAGAAAATGTCTCCCTGTTTCTAAATCTTTTTTTTTCTTCATGCCTTTTGGCCCTGAGGAAGAACCTTTTTTTGAAACAGACACATTTTCTAGTATTGAAGGAATACTATTTGTAATTAAAACTATATCCAAATTACATTTTCAGTCAACAAAATTTGGTCCCGTTAGTTTGTTTCTTTTTTGTATAGAAGCGAGTGTGTTAAAATTCATTTTAATTATGAGAATCACATAATTAAAAAAATCGTTAATTATGATGAGCAAAATTTTGAATTTATTTTAATTTGGTTTCATCTACCATTTTAAAAATAAATTTGTCAGCAGCCTCGTAACCCGAGAATAGCATGCCACGTTGGGTGGACGTCCACTATCCTTCATAAGGTCAGACAGGCCAATTCTTTTTAATTTTACTATCTAGGCAACTAACCATGCCAAGTAAAATTAAATAACTGACATAATTTCGGTCCAGTATATAATAACAGTGACTCAGTTGAAGAGGATACTATTATATACAGCTAAGTGTTAACCATCACTTAATCCCAAATTAATCGCTTCGCAATGAACCCCTCAGTTGGAGAAGTGATCCATACTAACAATTATCCAGAATTATCCCTAAATGAGATTTATACTGGCGATACCACAATTAATCTGTCCGTTGGGGAGGAAGACCTTACTGCCAACACGTAGGATTTAATTGCATCGCCTACAAACTGGTGATGGAGACCGCAAAATTTATCTGTAAATAAATTTTCTCTCCCACTTAGATTTTTAAAATATTTTTTAGGCCTATAAAAATCTATTTAATTAAAATAAATTTATTAATTTCGAAAGTCATACGATCTGAGAGAATCAAATATCTTTCCGTGTGCACGATTTCAAATATTCTGATTTATCAAACTATCTTTCGAAAGCCACACGATCTGAAAGAATCAAACATCTTTCCGTGTACACAATTCTAAAGATTCTAATTTATCAAACCATCTTTCGAAAGTAACACGATCTGAAAGAATCAAACATCTTTCCGTGTATATGATTCTAAAAATTCTGATTTTTTAAACCATCTTTTCGTGTTTAAATATGTAACAAATAAAATATAATAAATGCACAGTTTTTTCTCCAACTTTTCAGCTAAGGTAGTGATTAAAAGCATTTATTTATTTTATTTTTCGCTCCACATTTTTTTGAAAAATAATAATTTATTTTGACTAAATCTTTTTCTATTTAATTAATTCAAAATTCGGAATTAATTTTCACATTTTTTTTCAAGATATCCGATTTTAAAAAAATCATCTTTAAACGTGATATTTTGTAAAAAAAAATAAAATATCTAAAGTTTTTTTATTTAATTAAAATTAATTAATTAAAAAAACTTAATTTTATTTTTTATTACAAAATATTTTAATTAAAATCGAATATTTGAATTAATTAAATTAACATGATAAATAAAACCAATATATATCATCCACGCAATTAATAAAAATTAAATGCAAGATAAATATAAATTCCGATTGTATGATCAAATTAAAACTCTAAAAAGTTTCAGTCTCCTATTCTGTATAAGTTTCTTGTATCATAATAACATCAAAATTATTTAATTCTATCTGATAAATCATATTAAAAAAATTAAGCCGATCAAAACATCCAGGTATTGCCGAAATTTGAGGAATCCCAATCACTGCTTGAAAACCGTCTGTGTAGTGTTTGATTGGAATCACACTGTTTGCTTGCAAAAAACCACCGAAACATTGCTCCGAATTTTGCGCATTCGGAACTGCTCCACTTGGAATTGCTTTGTTTATTGTTTGAATAAATAAATAAAAAAAAAACAAAGCACCGAAACAGTGTGCTTGGGAATCAGGCGCTGCTGCGCCATTGGAAATTGCTGTGGCTTGCTTTGAAAACCGGCTGTGCCGAAAACAGCCTTGGGCTCCGCTGGAATCCACTTGCCGGTTCTGGGGTTGCTGCGCCTGGCTGAGTTGGCGCTTGGAGATCCAAGCTGTTTGCTGCGCCACGTTTGTGAAAGCTGGCGCTGTTGATGCTTGCTGGCTACTTGGAAAACAGTACCTCGTTTGGCTTTTGGCGCTGCCGCGGCTGAGTTGGACTTAAAGAATTCCTCCAAAAACTGTTTCGGCTTGCTTGCTTTATTCTCAATCACAGACACCTTTTTCACAAAAAAAAAAAGTGCCACCGGTTTGCTTTTGTTTTTCATAAAAAATCGCAGCTTGATTCATGATTCCCAAAGTTGTGTTCTTGTTCTTCTTATTTTTTTTATTAAAACAAAAAATATATATGTACAAGAATGAAAAGTAATTAATTTTTACATTGATTATATGCCTTCGTAGAGTTCACAATTAATCTAAAAAACTTAATTTATCACGGTCAACTCCCGTAATTTAAAAATTAAATAAATCATCATCCACGCATTCAATCAAATATAAAAATAATAGATGAATATAAAAGCGGGATTAGAACGCCTGTAAAATAAAATTAGCACAGTTCTAACTCTGCCAGACCCTGATAATCGTAAACAAAAAATAAAACGGCTCTGATACCAATTTGTTGGAGGTAATACTGCAAGATCTTTGTTTTTTAAAATGATTTTTAGTAAAAAATTAACTGGACAGGCAAACGCCAAAACGAGCTCTAGATAAAAAAATTTGACGACGAACGATCAAAATAAAACACGTACAACCAAAGTTAATTTAGAAGAATAACGCTTGTAAATCTAATCTTCAACTACAACTTGATTCCGAGTTGAAACTCCAATCAGATCTTCTACTGCATTCTCTTACGCGATCCTCAAACGTAGTGTGGGGTACGATCCTCCGAGAACTCGTACCGGCAGAATCCCGATACATTTAAGTCTTGAGAGACAAAAATAATATCATAATAATGATCATGAAAAATCAATCTCAAACTAGTTCAGCCTACCCGCGTATATATAGGGCTACAGTATGGACCTAAGAAGTAATTATGAGTAATACTTCCAGTAATACACAAACACCTACCAGCGAATTCTGTAATTATGGAAAGACGCAGCGGTTTCTGCAATTTTCATAAAATACTGAATTACTGTTTACACCACTAAAGAACTATAATTGCACTCTGACCCATAATCTCAAAACATTCTTGCATTGAGCTTCTGTTATTAACTGCTTACCATTTCTCCCCACGTTAAGATTCTCGATACCCGCCAATTAAATTTAATTATTGACAATTTAATTTAATCTACATCTTGGTATTCCTTAAACCCTTCCGGTTAACTTATTTGACCGCCGGATAATTAAATCTACCTGCGGGGTTTGGCCCGATCAAAACTTATAAGCATCCTTAATGGGGTATCGTCAATCCCGATCTGCGGGACATGAATTTCGTCAATAATTAATATTTGTCATATAAATAATACCACTATCCAACTCACCGGGAATGTAGACCTATATAAGATCACACCCTCTAATGAATCAAAACAACGAATATTAAATATATACAAATCAATAATTATTTTAGGAATAAGAGGATAAGCACTATTTATAATAACCTTGGGGTGCGAATTAATGTATGTAGTCAGTAGGCAGTACTAAATTAATTACCCCAAATGTCCCGTTCAATACACACAAAGTGTACTGACACAGAGAGTCGAAACAATAGACGACGTTATTATCTGTTCCCAGTAACCAAGATAGGTTTATTAAAATTCTGTGTCACAGTCGTACCGATGGTATGCCCATTTTCATCTAAATTGTGAACATAAAATTTATATTCTGCAAGAACCTAAAATCTTATCTTCTGTGTGTAAGTCGTACTCTATACACCATATTAAATACCATACAGAGTATCAGACATCCATGTATAACAAAAAAAATAATATACATATATTGCCTATAAAGATTCTCATAAAATAAAAAATTAATTTTATTAAAATAAAATTAAATACTAAAAACATAATTTTCAGTAAATCAACCATAACATTATCAAGTTTAGAGACAAACAATTTGACTTGCTTTAACATGTCAGACAACCAAAAGTCACACAAATTGAAAATATTTTCAACCCAAACATGCTCGTGAGATGAACTCCCCCTTAATCCAGGCCAAAATATAAAGAACATAGTTGCTTATAGTTCCTCTAGCGGCTGCCACACTAAGATGAACGAGAAAGCAAAGCCCACTTAGGTAGCTATTTACATAACCAATCATATCAAAGGGGTTTTACATGAAAAAGCGACTTTCACACTAATACAAACAAAAAAGATAAAATTCACATAGGTAGCCATTTTCTCAGTTATAAGCAAAATTTGGCATAAATTTCGATGTGGTTGCACACTAGTACATACAAAAAAATAAGGTCCGTATAGGTAGTTATTTTCTCTCACCAACCAAACGAAATACAATACCCAGATCAGAGGGGAGTTAACCTATAGAGAACATAAGAATCGTCAACATAGGTCATTTCATGCAATCAATGTAAACTAATACCAAATAAGAACTCACAAACCATTTGATTATAAGACATGACAAACCTGACTACCTTATTCAAACAAGTGTGTACATAATAGAATTAGGTCAGAATGCATTTTAGAAGCTATATGATTGGACCGACACCAAAATAGTAAATCATCAAGTCTCAAAGAATGAAGTCTAAACACAAACACACAGATGCACAAGTATACGGAAGGGTACTAAACACTTAACACTAGGTTCCCAAACCCTTTTTTTATTTATTTAAAGGAAAGAAAGAAATTAATCAATAAGGCAAACTCCAAGAATCTTCCTTAGAAACTCAAATCGAAGAAGGTCTAGGGGTTTAGTCAAAATGTCAGCTCGTTGATGCTCACTGTTAATTAGCTCAATCACAACTGTGCCTTCCTCAACTAGATCCCGAATGAAATGTTGAGGAATATCAATATGTTTGGTTCGAGAGTGTTGGACAGGGTTCTTAGAAATTTTGATCACACTAGTGTTGTCACAATATAACATAATAGGACCTTGTTTAAAACCATAATCAGAAAGCATTTGCTTCATCCACAAAAGCTAAGTGCAATCGCTCCTAGCTACTATGTATTCAGCTTCAGCCGTAGAAAGAGAGATGGAATTTTACTTTTTTACTGTGCCAGGAGACATGATTGTTTCCTATGCAAAAACACCCACCCAAGGTGCTTTTTCTATCATCGACACTCCCAACCAAGTCAGCAATCGTATCAGAGATGAACCAAATTCCATACCCAGAAGTCCCATTCACATATTTGATAATACGTTTAACAGCTTGAAGGTGAGACTCCTTTGGACAAGCCCGTTATCTAACACAAACTCCAACACAAAACATAATGTTAAGGCAACTCGCTGTCAAATACAACAGACTACCAATCATACTACGATACATAGTCTGGTCAACCGGTTTGCCAGACTCGTCTTTTGACAGTTTAGTGGTGACACTCATAGGAGTCCTAGAATATTTTGAACTTTCTAAACTAAACTTCTTGACAAGATTTCTAGCATACTTAGACTGAGAGATGAACATGCCAGAAGAAGTTTGTTTGACCCGAAGACCTAAAAAGTAATTTAATTCACCCATTAAGCTCATCTCAAATTCATTGCTCATTTCAGTGGAAAACTCTTCCACCAGAAAGTCATCAATAGACCTAAACATGATGTCATTGACATACATTTGAGCCATAAGAATGTCATGGTTCTAGGTGAAAATGAATAGGGTTCTGTCGACACCACCCGTAGAAAAACCTTTTTCTAACAAAAATGAGGTCAACCTCTCATACCAAACTCTAGGAGCCTGTTTCAGCTCATAAAGAGCTTTTCTATGCTTTAGAACATGATTAGGCAAGGAAGGGTCGACAAACCCTTTGGGCTATTCAACATAGGCTTCTTCTTTAAGTTCGCTATTTAAGAAAGTACTCTTAACATCTATTTGGAACAGTTTAATATGAAGCTTACATTCAATTGAAAAAAGTATTCTAATGGATTCAAGACATGCAACTGGGGTAAATGTATCATCAAAATCAATTTCTTTAACCTGAGTTTAGCCATGTGCTACAAGTCTAGACTTATTCATAATCACTTCACCAAATTTATTTGTTTTATTCTTGAATATCCATTTGGTTCCAATAATATTTTTGTCAGAGGGCTAAGAGACTAGTTCCCACACATTATTCCTAACAAATTGTTTCAGTTCCTCATGAATGGCATTAGTCCAACATTCATCAAGTAAGGCATCATTGACATTTTTCGGTTCAATTAAAGACACAGCACATAAATGTTACCTCATCTCGCATTTGTCACCGAGTCCGCATCATATTAGTACTTCTCCAAGGACTTGACTTATTGGATGATTGAGCTTCACTCGGGCTGAAGATTGTAACCCTTTCTACTGTGAACCCTTGGCTTTGGGATCTTGTAGTTGAGAACCCTGTTTCACATTTGTGGGGTTCTTTTCAACTGTTACTTCACCTCTTTCTTGCTTAGGCTACCTTTCTTATTCTTTAACTTCTTGATCACCATTGAGCTCACAAGATTCAAGAATATCATTATCATAATGCAAAATAGATGGTTCATCATCAATGACAACATTTATCGATTCCATAATAGTAGATGTTCTTTTATTAAACACACGATAAGCTCTACTGTTTGTGGAATAACTTAAGAAAATTCTCTCTTCACTTCGGGAGTCAAACTTACCCAATCGTTCCCTATCCCGAAAAATGTAACATTTACTTTCAAAAGTCCAAAAGTACTTAACATTCGATTTTGTACCTTTCCATAGTTCATAGAGAGTGTGAAGAGTTTTTGATCTCAAGTAAACACGGTTAATTGTATAGCATGCGGTGTTCCTAGCTTCTGCCCAAAAATGTTGGGATAAATTCTTATTATGCAACATAACACAAGCCATTTCTTGAATGACTCGATTTTTCCTTTCAGCTACCCCATTTTGCTATAGAGTTTTAAGGGCAAAGAATTCATGATGGATACTCAAAGATTCACACAAAGATGCAAAATCAGAATTTTCAAACTCTTTTCCATGATCAGACTGAATGCGAATAACAGAGTTGGAAGACTTAGACTTTTCATTATATAGCTTAAGAATAAGTTTTTTTTGAAAATATCAAAGGTTTCAGACTTCTCTCTTAAAAAGTTAACCCATGTGAATCGTGAAAAGTCATCAACCGCCATAAATATGTATTTTTTCTTTCCATGTGAATAAGCTCAAGAGGAGCTTTGGTGCTTAAAGTGTCTATCTTCTTTTAGGGGACCCGGGTCTGTTTACTTATTTGACATGCACCACAGACACGGCTTGATGGGCTACTTAACTTGGGAAGTCCTTTGATCAACTCCTTATTGGAAATTTCTGACAAGTCCTTGAAATTGACATGACCAAGTCTTCGATACCACAATTCAGCATTATTAATTTTAGCAAAATAGCAAGATTCAACATTTAAAGGCACAATACCATAGTAGTTGTCAGAAGTTCTAACTCTATGCATGATCATTTTACCCTTTTTGTCCAAAATAATGCAATCATTCTTTGAAAAATGTACCCCATGATGAATGTCACACATCTGACTTATGCTTAAAAGATTTACCTTCCACATGTCAACCAGAGGGACATTCTTCAACTTGGGCAGTCCTGGGACTGAAATATAATCTTTATTTATGATTTTGGTGGAATTACCATCCCTAAAAGTCACCATCCCACCATTGTATGACTATAGAAAAGCAAACAAAGACCTGTCACCCGATATGTGACATAAGCATCCACTGTCTAGATACCACATGGGAGTGCTTTGAGCTCTCATTGCTGTCTGAACCACATAGGGCTTTAGATCACCAGACCAATCCCAGACTATTCTAGTTTTCACAAGAACCGACTCTATAGGATATGTTCTAGGTTCCTTAGGTTGTGCAGGTCTAACAAACTTGACTGGATAGCTCAAATGAGGTATCCCATGCAATCTAAAATTATGTGGTCTAATATGACCTCTCACACCATAGTAATGACAAATGGGTACGAACTTTTTATTAGACATGAACATACGATGCAACAATTCATAGTGAGGACGGATGTGACCCAATATGCCGCAATTATGACAGGTAGGAGGAGAGTTGAACTTTCTTACCTTGCCACGTTGTATGGTGGCCTTACTAGTCATTCTTTTTACTCTTGACTTCACTTGGGTGAAGTTCTCTTCTTTACTACTTTTGGAGCTCACCCTTTCAACCTGCTTGGCTTTCACAAAAGTCGGGGCTGCGGATGTCTGAAATGATGGAGATGCTTTTTGTATTCCTGTAACCTGGATTGAAGTACTAGCAAATCCCAAGCCAACTCTATCGTTTGTTGCTTTTTGATCCCCGAGTTATCCATCTAATGCAAGTGAGCCTACATTCCAACGCTTGAGAGTGGCATTAGCATAATTCAACTGATTCTCAAGTTCAATTATTCGACTCTCTAACTCAGACATTCTAGAAGATTTATCATCATTTAACAAAATGAATCTTTCCTTATCTTATTTACAATTTTCTAGATTAATGCACAAGATACTTGTTTCATTTTTCAATTCTTCTTCTTTTTCTTAAGCCATCAGAAGCTCTTGGTTCTTCCTTCTCACCTTCATTCACAATCTCATTGTTATCAGTTTTACCGGACTCTTCGTGAATAGAGGTAACAAAAGCTATAACATTATCATCATCATAATGGTCATCATTTTTGTCACTCAACTCGAGTTCACTTTCATCATCCCAAGTTACAGTAAACACTTTTTGCTTCTTTTTTATCTTGTTAGGACATTCCTGAGCAATGTGCCCAAATCTTTTGCAGTGATAACACTGAGGGCCAGGGTTTTGAGATTTTTGTCCCCTTTTGTCAAAGAATTTGGATCCATTCTTAGGTTTGTCTTTCCCAAAACGCTTCTATGATTTATCGTCCTAATTAGGCTTCTTGTTTTTCCAAAACTTTTTAAACTTTTTAACAAATATTGCCATCATCTCAGGATTGAAATCATCAATAGAATCACTTGCAAACTCTTAAGCTGGAGTGAAAGCTAAATTTTTTGAAATTTTATGATTTTGAAAATTTAGCTCGTAAGTTTTCAAGTTCCCAATCAAACTTTTAACTGTAATACAGTTAATGTCTTTTATTTACTCTATTGCAGTGACTTTTGATTGAAAGCGTTCGGGGGAGATCTCAAAATTTTTTGAACAATTTTAAAGTTATGGATCTTTTCACCAAGATTAAAAGAAGCGTTAACAATGTCACTTAACTTAGCGTAAAAATCATCAAATTTCTCGTCTTCTTTCATACGAAGGGTTTCAAAGCAAGTTGTAAGACGTTAAAGTTTTGAGATTTTTACGATTTGAGTTCCTTCATGAGTGACTTGAAGAATGTTCCACGCTTCTTTGGCCAAGTCACAAGTGTTTATTCTATGAAATTCTTCCTGTGTAATTTCGTTAAAGATAGCGTTCATAACTTTACTATTCCACCCAGCATTATCAAAATCAGTCTTTTCCCATTTAGCCGATGGCTTTGGGATAGTCTCACCATTAACGACCATAGTTGGGTAAGCATACTCTTCAGTGACAGCTAGCCAAAGCCTTTCATCTATAAACTTAAGAAAAGCCTCATTCTGACTTTCCAAAAAGGGTAGTTAGACCCATCAAGAAGAGGGGGTCCACCGGTGGAAGCACCTTCTTTCAGATAATTCATATATGAAAATTAAACAAAAAAATAAGATCAATAAGAATCTTGCTATGATACCAATTGAAAAACGATTTTGCTTTGTGAATTAAAAATTTTGTTTGTCTGCTTTGCACGTATGGATTAACAAACAACAATCAACGAATAAACCGCAACAAACACATATACGAGACATGTGATTTTTACATGAAAAACCCCGAAATGGTAAAAATCAGGAGACTTATCCAAGTCCGAGAAACAAGCATTATAAACAGTATTAGTTACAAAAAAAACCACTTACAATATCCAGTTGAATCCTCAACCTATTGCTACCAGTCTTCTTACTGAATCCTCGTATACCAAATCCGTGCTTGCCTGCCATCGAAATCCTTCTACGGACATTTTCACTTGAGAATCCTATCAAGTATCGAATGAGTTGTTGATCTTGATGACTTGAACGATTGTCATTGACGCTTCAGAGTTGCATAAGTTCGTTCAGCCCTAAAGTCCTTTCAATTTTCTCTCAAAAAAACCTACTCTCACATATTAACCACTATTCCCATTTGAGAACAAAGTTGCCTAAAAACTAACATACACAAAGGCTGTTAACCCTAACTGAATTATAAAACTTGTCTGAGATAGATCGCTAGAGCGGTTAAGCCTGTTATGCTGCCAAACTTTGTTGAGTCAATTAGATTCCCGTGTTGTCATCACATGCTCCCATCTAAACATATGAACAAAACTTTCCAAGATCAAAGTGCATCATAACTTTGAAATTATATACATGACACTAAAATGATTGAGTTGTTATAGATTTGCCACATGAGTTCAAACATGATGTTAGGAAAAATTCCTAACAATATATAATAGGTATTTTTTTTATCCATCACTCATTAAATAATACAAATAGTTATAATACCTATGTGCAGGGGTGGATGGAAATAGGGGCCAAATGGTCACGTGCACCCCTTTAATTTTTTTTAATATATATGTATTTAAAAAAAATTATAATTAGCTCAGTGACCCCTGTGACTGTGAGAGAGCGTCTGTGACTGTAAGAGAGCGGCTGGCCTAACCCTAATGAGCAAGCGACTGAGAGACTAGGTGCCGGTGAGCGAGAGCGAGACTGAGCGTGACTGCGTGAGGCGCCGACGAGTGACGACAACGAGGCTGAGGCGTCGACGGTGAGACAAGGCGACAACTAACGAGGCGAGTCAGGCGATGAAAGCGACTGCAACTGGCGACAACGGCGAGGTATGGCTCCTCTATAACTCCATTCCTCTTTCTGCATGTCCCTCTCCTCTCGGCTCTTGGCCTGTGTGTGTGTGTGTGTAAGAAAACAAAATCTGGGTTGGGAGCTTGAGGAGATGAACTGGTGATGAAATGTAAAAGCATGGGTATTGAAATGAGAGAAAATTGTTTGGACGTGGGTTGTTGGAAATTTTTTTTTCCTTTTTACATTGCCCTTACATTAAGAATAATTTATAGTAAGAAAATTGTAAAAAAATTCTTTGTCAGGGTAATCTAGGTAGACTTGACTTATTAAGTTCATAGCAAA
This sequence comes from Heliamphora exappendiculata, assembly GCA_034768845.1. Classification (NCBI taxonomy): domain Eukaryota; kingdom Viridiplantae; phylum Streptophyta; class Magnoliopsida; order Ericales; family Sarraceniaceae; genus Heliamphora; species Heliamphora exappendiculata. The sequence continues at coordinate 28,233 of JAOTRH010186293.1, read as the reverse complement.
TTGGGTGTTGACTTTTATAATAGTAATAAATTAAAAGAACTTAAAAGAAAAAATACATTTACTTACGCTAAAAATGTGACTTGATTCACTTATAAGTTCACACCATATAAATAATACCTTTAGATAGGCTAAAATTGTGAGTTGATTCACTTTTAAATGTTAATTCACTTATAGGTTCACACCTGGTTATTTAATGTGTTGTTATAATATTATTCTTGTGACTTGTGATATTTAGACTTTGAGATTGAAGATAAATTATTTATTTGATATTACCGATTGATGAATATTATCGATTTCTTAGTTTGGGTTGAGTTTAAATTAATTTCTTTTTTTTTAGTTTTTATTTTTCTAAACAGTTATGGAGAAATACTTTAAAAGAAGATCACAGTTAGAAACAGAAAGTTCTGAAAGTATAGATGATAATTCTTAATTGTTAAAGCAAAGTTGCGTGGAAATCAATTTAGCAGATTTTTCTGCAGATCCAGGATTACGACCTCGGATTAGTAGTTATAATCCTAATGACAGAGACCAAATACATAGAGCATATCTACGGAAGGGTCCTTGTCAACCTCGTGATCATGAATTTTTACGAAAGCCATTTGGACAAAAATTACGACGATTTAACCAGGCTTGGTTTAGTGAATTTGCTCCATGGTTAGAGTATAGTATAGCAAAAGATGCTGCATTTTGCTTGTGTTGCTATCTTTTCAAGCTAGAAATTGGAGACCAATCAGGTAGTGGTTCTTTTGTTGGCGAGGGGTTTTGTAATTGGAAAAAAAAAGAGTAAAAGTCGTAGTTCATGTGGGAGGTCGTAATAGTGCGCATAATCAAGCTTAAGGTAAATGTCAAGATTTGTTAAATCAAAAGCAACATATTCGAACGACTTTTGATAATCAGTCAAACCAAGCTCGACGTGATTATCGAATTCGCTTGAATGCATCTTACTTGATGATGTTTCTTCTTTTTGTGAGAAGAATGAAATTGATGTTCTTAATATGGATGATGACCTTGTAGCTCAAGGGCGAAAAAGACACAAAGCTCAACAAATGACAAATTTACATCATTTTCGCGTCGAGTTATTCTATGTTGTCATCGATATGCAACTTCAAGAATTAAATGCTCGTTTCACAAAGGCGAACAGTGAGTTTTTGCTCTATGTGGCATATCTGAATTCGTCGAACTCATTTTCTAATTTTGATAAGAAGATGTTGATTCGTCTTGCTGAATATGAACCGAACGACTTTTCTCCAGTTGAGCTTATGGTACTTCATGATCAGCTTGATACATATATTTTTGATATGCAATCAAATGATGATTTTTCAAGGTTGGATAAAATTACTCATCTTGCTAAACAAATGGTGACGATTGAAAGAGATAAAGTATATCCATTAGTTTACTTGCTCATTACTTTAGCATTGATCTTGCCAGTTGCAACTGCTACGGTTGAAAGGGTATTTTCAGCTATAAATATTGTGAAGAATCGATTGCGGAACCGAGTGGGTGATCAGTGGATGAACGAAAATTTGGTGATTTACATAGAGAGAGAGATGATTTTGATAGAGTTAATAATGATACTGTTATGAAAAATTTTTAAAATATGAAAACCCATCGCGGTCAACTGTAACAAAAAGAAATTGTAAGAATGCATATTTTAATTTTTTACTTATCGTGAATATTTATGTTTTTGTGTCCCCCTTAAGCCAAATTCCTAACTCCACCACTACTTATGTGGACCATATTTAGATTTTCTCTAATAAAAAAATTCCTACATAAGAGTATTTGGAAAATCAATCCAAGAAAGTGGTAGTTTATCTATCAAATACGAAACATTAAAATCTTCACCCAACTTAGTTCCAGACTTTTTCACTCCTCTTAAGAGGCCTTAAAATTCATGAATTTGATCACCCATACAATTACTATCAACCATCTTAAAATTGTTTAAATTTGAAATAGAAAATCTTTTAATTCCCGCATCTATAATTTCATATTCAGTCCTTAATGTTTCCCACAAATTTTTAACAATTGAAGTGGTGGAGTGATACACATCATATAGATGGTCAAAGAGAGCACTAAAGATTTTATTATGATAGTGAAATTCAATTTGCTCAGGCAGAATTTAGTTTGTGATCGAGGTTGCTCTATAGCAGAAATCAATCATAACACAATAAGCCAGTAATGCATTTGTTTTTGCCATATACGAAAATGTTGGTCACTAAAGTTTTCTGGTTTTACAGCGTTTGTTTCTTTAATATTAGCCATTTATTATATCAATTTCAAACACGTGTTAGAGAAATAATAAGAATAACACTGTATGTCATCAACAATTATTAAAACGCACTGTCAGCACAAAAAAAAAAGAATAATTTTCCACTAGTTATAAAGAGTATATGAGTTGTAGGCAAATAATTTAATAAATAATAATTATGAATTCTAAATAAATTAAAAAATTTAAAACAAAGACATTCTGTGAAGAAAACAAATATACAGTATCTTTCACTATATATATATATATATATATATATATATATGAGATCTAATCCATAAAATCAAGTAAATATGCAATAACATAAAATCAGACTCAAGATTTGGGAATTGCAAACGCTATCTCGTAATCCTAAACCGCTCTGTTCACCAGAGAGAAACACCAATGTTGCGTGCAAAACTCACTCCTTACACCTTAGCACCTAATAGATTATATTGCACCCACTTCTGACACCTAACAGATTATATTTAGGTTGGGTTTGGAATTTATTAAACAAAAGAACAGATTATATAGAAAGAGAGATTGCAAATTGTTAGAATCGGAATGATGATATGCAAATATAAATTACAATCTTAGAATGTTAAAAATTATTTTATTAATTTGCCAAAGATATGTAATTTAATTAAAAAAAACTAACTGTATATATTAAATAAAATAAAGAAATTAAATAGAATATATATTGCATATAAAAGAATAATTAGCTTATGACAAGAGATCCATGATTCCACTGTACTAAGACTGTAATTGCCTCCCTATGCAAAGATTTTGATGAATAATTTACAGTTTTAAAATTTAACCAAAATCACGACTAAACCTCTTAATGTTCGCGCACACTAAAAAAAAAATGAATTCATCTCTAATCAAAGTTGTCCAAAATAATAAATAAAAGAAAAGCTAGAGAGAGATTGATTAACTTCCAAGTATCAAAACTAAAATAAGAAGTTCCTTTAAAAGGACAAACATATGCCTTTTAGGAAAAAGTATAAAACCAAAAGTCACACGTTTTGGCTTATAAATCGTTGAACAAATGGTTGGAAGGATTATGGACGATTGGACAAACGGTTGGCAAGCTTATGGACCGTTGAAAAGTTTTGAATTTTTTTTTAATTATTCTAACAAAAAATTGGTGATTAGTCAAATTTATATACCGTTTACTATTTTTCATCCAGCATAAAAAATTTTAACGAGAAAAATACGTGCCCATAAACTTTTATCGCGCAAATTCTTTTTCGGACAAAAATATCTTAAAACAAATAAATTTATTTGTGCCTTTTGAAAACATGTATAAAAAACACAGATAAATTTATCTGTCTTTTATTAAAAGCACGTGTAAAGAATACAGATAAATTTATCTATCTTATTGAAAGTACGTATAAATAATATAGATAAATTTATCTGTGTCTTTTTAAAACATGTATAAAAGACATATAAATTTATCTATTTGTATTATTTGTGTTGATATGTAAACAGATAAATTTATCTGTTAAACATAAATAAGAAGACAGATAAATTTATCTGTTTGCATTATCTACGTTAATATGCAAACAAATAAATTTATTTGTTTACAGGAAATTTTCGGAAGAAATCACGCAATTGGACATTGCGTGTTAAAATTTTTATTGATAGATCTTGCGCGTTAAAATTTATTTTTGTAAATCTTTGACTAAAATTCCTTTATTATAAACGCAACACTTTCAAGTGCTGAGATATGTAATACCACCTCTCTCATGGTATTACATATCTCCTACGACTTACATCATTGGACATGGCCTCATCTTTCATTTAAAGGTTAAAATTAATTTAATTTCTATTATTTAATACTATATCATACTCTAAACAAATATAATACATATAGACATAGAGTATATATAATATCATCTCTTCTTCAAGGTATTACATATTGCATCTTATCAAATAAAACTATGTGGCCTTAATATTTTTGTGTCTCCTACTTTTCCTTATATTTCATGTTTTTTTATTTTTATAACATTGGGATATAACATATCTTGGAATATTATATATTTCAAATGGTGGCATATGTAATACCACCTTTCTCATGGTATTACATATTCCAAGGACCCACACCATTGAATATGGCCTCATCTTTCATCCAAAGGTTAAAATTAATTCATCTTCTATTATTCAATAATTTATTATGCTCTATACAAACATAGTATATATGAACACAAAATATATAATATCATCTCTTCTCCTTAGTATTACATATTTCATCTTATAAAATCCCCTAAAATATTTTTGTGTCTCATACTTCTTCTTATATTCCATGTTTTTCTTATAAGGTTGCGATATAACATATCTTGGAATATTATATCTTTTCAAATGGTTGGATATGTAATATGACCAACCCATAGCATTACATATCTCCCAAGACCCACACCATTGGACATGGTCTCATCCTTCATCTAAAAGTTAAATTTAATTCATCTTTTATTATTCAATACTATATTATACTCTAAACAAACATATATATATATATATAATGGCCCTGTATGGGTAAATTAGCTTATTTGCTTATTTGATTAAGTTGACTTTTCGTTTTTTGTAAATTTTTTTATTATTTAGTCAAACTATTATACTTTTTAGACTCTTCTCAGTGAGACGAGCCAGAATTGTAAAAAAATTTAATTAAAATATAAAAAAAGTTCAGAAAAGACAAAAATAAGCCAATAAACCAAATAAACAAGTTTATAAATAAAATAAGTCAATAAGTTATTAAAAAAATTTGTCCAAACATTCCCAATGTCATCTCTTTTCCTAAATATTATATATTCTATCTTATATCCAATAGAATGATATATTATTTTATTCTTCTACATCCTTTCATTTTATATCCCGACAAATAAACAGACCACTAAAAGCAGTTACCTAAAATGGTCCAAAATATTTGGTTCCAACAAAGTGGAGTCAATGCCCAGATATCCCAAACAAAATACCAAACCAATCCTATGTCTAATTTGTTGGCATTACTTTTGGGCCAGCCATGTCAATGTTTGCTAAAACAAGTGCACAACAATTAAATGCCATTTCATGGATGAAAATTCGTTGTTGGTAACTTTGACATTTTTTGTTTGTCAAAATTCAAATTTCTTTAAAAGGTTATACACCTTCGCCAAAATACTTAAAATCAAAATTAGAATTACGTTTGACTTATTCGCGTTTGAATCAAGTTAAACATAGTCTCAATTTTGCTATAAATATAATTTTAATTTGATTATTTTATCTAAGAAAAAAATTGAAATTCAATTAAATTGTTACTATACTCATTTTTGGCGTATCCAATCGGATGGCTCTGTACCCAATGGGATACATAGACAACCCTCAAAGGCTTAGTCACAATTTAAGTAAATATCAAATTCTCACTTAATCAAAATTTGTAGAATAAAGTTCAAATTAACTAAAATCAAAATTACAATTGACATGATTCCAATGTAGCCAAACTGTCCGATGGGGTACATTGAAAACATTGAATGAGTACAGTAATAATTGAAGTAAATTACAAATTTTTACTTAAATCAAAATTTATAAAATAAATTTAAAATAAACTAAATTTTAAAATCAAAAAAGTTTTGTACTCCTCAAATGCCAAAATCAAAAATAGAATTTATGATTGACATATGATTGGTAATTAAGTAGGCGTCAACCTCGTTCGGATGTATTTTTCTTTGCAACGATGTCATAATTCTTAAATTCTTAAATTATCAAATGAACCTCATAGGTTCATCCAATGTAAATTAAAATTAAGTAAATTAATAAAATCTCCATCTTTGAACTACCTTGACTTGATCACAAGTCGATCATGTGCCTGGTAAGATATATAGGCAACCCTTAATAGGTGCAGTCACAAAATGCAAATTAATAGATCTTTCATCCATTATAAATCAAATCAACCAAAATTTCAAATTTAAAAGGGTTTTATACTCATCAAATCTACAATTAAAAAATGACGTAAATATCTCTTTTAATGAATTACTTTTGGCTTTATTTCAGTTCGGCCTTGCGCCTTACGTAGATACGTAGGTAATCTATTTAAATAGGTATAGACATAATAATAAACAAACCCAAATATCAACTTAAAATAAATTTTAATTTTAATTTTAATTAAATTTTTATTTTTTCTTGTATGTATAACGAGACGAGATTATAAAATAGTTGAAATCAAAAGTAATTTCCTTCACACAAGAAATACATTATATCTTGAATGGATCCAACCTATATAATAAAAACTCATTTAAATGAGCAAAATTATGTTAAGTAAATTAAAATTAAATTTTTGAATAACACGTATGATATTTGATAATAAAAATAAAATAAAATAAATTAATATTGATTATGCATTTTGTGTTTCCTTTTGGCAATAAGAAAGAGTGGATGATACATGATGTTTTATTGTATGCAATGGCATTGTCAATACTTATAGCATGAAACTAAGCAATCAGAAGAACTTGATCTCCATTGATGAACATGCATAGCCTAAAAACTTTGATGGAATGGCATTCTGTTCTACCACACCAGTTTTTATTTCGTCTACTTTCATTAATCTGAACATTAAACAAAACAAATGGGTTAAAATATCTCATGAAATAAATAAACTAAACAGGATTATAATGATGAAGACGATGATGTGTTAACGTTATTAGGCGACGAAAATAAAAACTAATATATTAAGATGAAATTGAAACTAAATTAATTACATTTATTTAATCATATTTATATTAGGTTTCTTCCGTGAGACCCTATAAATTTCATGTGGACTAACCACTACATCATTAACAGTTCCATAATCCTCCGTGGTGAACTGCACAATGCATTCTTCTTTTAGGATTACTATGTCATAGGCTCCAACGACACCTCGATGTATTCCATCTCGTATGACTGTCATGGAATCTTGGTATGAGTCTGCGTAATACCCTCCATCATCGGTATTACTTTCAGCGGTGCAGGAAATATTCTATATTACTTTATAGGGCAGAAAACCTTTTAATACCACACGTTCACAGTCCCTTCTATCCAACAATCGACGAATGAATACTCCAAGCTTGAAAGCATATATCCTCATGACCCAAGTGTACATCCCATGTCTAGCACCTGAGACAAGTTCTCTCAAGAGTTTTTCCTTCTGAAAAAAAAAATTCATTTGTATCCTCCACACAATGCTGGAAATATTTCTTTTTAATTTCACAGCGTATATGTATGAGCAAATTACAAAAAATGTCTCCAAATGGAGAATCCATTTTTTGTGACAATTCCTCTCAACTTCCATCTATTTATATTAATCAAGGACCTTTATTAACGAGTCACATCTGTATATTTTTATTGTCAAATCAATATATGTCACATTTATAATCATTCTTTATTAAAGCAATATATTCTCTTAATACCCTCTTCTGAATCGTACAACATAGTTGAATCGTACAACATAGTGAGAAATATGCAACATATTATGCCAATATAATAAAAAACACGTCCTGAAAAAAGAGAAGGGCAAAGGTAAGATACCCAAATTGGAAGTCTGGCAATATCTGTAGATTGTAGAAAATATTCCTCTCCGAGAAGAACAGTTCCTAAAATAATATATTTATATATAAATAGTAGGCTACGTAAGAGAAAAGTTTTTCCTTTTATACAATTTAAAATGTCATCTGTGTCACACCCCCAAACACCAGGGTCACGCAAAAATCCACCAAAACACCCATTTGAGGAAATAAGGTTTGCAGTTGGAACACTATCAACTATAAAATATTACAACATTTGGATAAAGATCCCTAAACTTATCTCTCATAAATAGAAATCATGTAAACTCATACATGAATAAGTATATCGCCGGAAGGCGTAAAAAACCAGCCTTCTGAAACAGGCATCACATGTATAAGTACATGTATCAAAACTGAAAAACAACAGCAAGCTCTCCATCACCACAAGCCTCTAGGTCAACTCCACGTGGTCACCTGAAAATGTTTTTATAACAAAATCCCACACCGTGAGCCGAAACCCAATAGAAAAAGGCAATAAAGCTGTAAAGCAAGCTATACAATTACACACACACAGGCTCAACCACAGGAGCCAAAAAGGATTTTTCTCTCAAAAATTACAAGTTTTCTATCAAGCCAACGTGAGCCTCAAAACGGTTTTATCTCATAAAATCTACATTTTCATCCTTCAAACTATGCATATGCATATAATCCTGACAAATATCATGCCACAGTTAAAGAAAAGAAAAAGTAAAACAGTAACCAAAACCTGATTTTGTTCACCCGGATCACAACTGGAATCAAAACATTATTTTTCCACTTGGAACACACAACCGAGGAAAATAAAACAATAAAATAGTTTTTCTCCACTCGGGTCACACGACCGAGGAGATCACAACAAAATGAGATCCTATGTACCGTCTTTGCCACACACAGACGAGGTAACAACTATAAACTCTTGCCCATTACCCTAGTTACCACTTAAGGTCCGCTAGGTAATGGCAAACTCTATACAGAGTCACGACAATGTAACCACTTAGTTTATGGGAACACCATATGAGGGTACTAAGCACCCAACCAACCACTTAGTTTACAGACCTGAGCCGAAGGTACGAAGCACCCAACCTCGTTTACAGAGACAAACCCGAAGCTACGTAGGGACCTACTCTTCGTACATTTTCGAACTTGCACCGAGGAGCAATGGAAGTCCAACTCATCACAAACACACCCATTGTCCCGGTACATCTATAGATAAATTTTAAACCCAGCCGTAGCTCAACTACGAAAAATAGTAAAACAGTTTTACATCGCATGTATAAAAGGATCCAATCCATCCACATGGAGATCTACAAGCATGTAACAATATAGTTTTACAAAACTGAGACTCAACCCCAAGGGTTAGCTCAAAACCTTCACAAACATGTTTTTCATGAAAATACCTCGTTTTCAAAGCTCCTTTTGAAAACCATGGACCTCAACACTCCGAATCATGTATAAAATCGAGAAAATGCATAAAATCCACTTTTACCCATAAACCAAGGTTTAAATATGTAAACAGCATTTCATGCATTTGTGCTCGGTGAAAGCAAGTATAATTACATATATCACCATTTTAACAGCAGTAGGTCTAGAATCCTACCTTAAAGAAATGAAAGCTCGACTCCTCAAAATCCAACCTCGTCGGAACGAGAATCTGTCCGGATGGATGTGAAGCCCACGATGCCGACAACAAGGATCTGTTGTCCAACCGTAAAAAACTAAGCCTCGGGCCTCCCGAAAGCTAGAGAGAAGGTAGAGAAAAGAAAGAGAGAAAGAGATTTGCTTTGAAAAGATATTTTGGATCTCAAAAAGATATTTTGTTCTCTTTATAGCTTTTCGCGCCTAGGACCCACCGCTTGAGCACCCAAGCACCGCTCGAGCGGACCCCTTGCCGACATACACTCTGCCACACCACTGCTCGAGCGCCCAAGTATCGCTCGAGCGAACCCTTCTCGGACCAACACTATGCCACCAGCTTCCTCGAGCGAGATCCCCACCGCTCGAGCGATCGTCGCTGGGAGAGAAAACTGAAAAAGGCAACCAAAAATGAACCCCCGCATGCTTAACACCTATAGCACCTATACAAAACATGTTGTTCTATAACGGAAACATAATCTATGTAACACAGAGGTACATATGTGGAAAGAAACACGTCAACATACATAAAGATCTCAAAAAGAGACGGGTCCGGGTCTCACAACTCTCCTCCCTTAAGGAATTTTATCCCCGAAATTCACAACAAGGTCACGAGGTAAACAGGTCTGGGTATCTAGCACGCATCCCAGACTCAAGTTCCCATGTCACTTCTTCAACCCCGCGATGAAGTCACAGAACCTTGACATAAGAAATTGTCCTCCCCCACAACACCTGCTCCTTTGTATCAAGAATCCTCACTGGACGCTCCTCATAGGTGGCATCCTCATAAACCCGCAGCTCAGCCCAATCTAACACATGAGAAGGATCAAGCTCATACCTCTGTAGCATAGAAACGTGAAACACGTTATGCACAGATGCTAACTGAGGTGGCAAAGCTAAACGATAAGCAACCTCTCCAACCCTGTCAAGGATCTCAAAAGGTCCAATGAAACGCAGTGATAGCTTCTTGCTACGACCAAATCTCATCAAACCTTTACGTGGTGAGACCTTTAGAAACACGTGAACTCCCACAGCAAACTCCAAAGGTCACCTCCTCTGATCTGCGTAACTTTTCTGACGACTATGCGCTGTCTGAAGACGCTGACGTATCGCTGCAATCTTCTCTGCCATCTCTCGCACCATGTTGGTTTCTAAGACTGTGGTTTCTCCCACATCTGTCCAACATACTGGTGATCTACATGGTCTACCATACAAAGCCTCATACGGTGCCATCCCAATACTGAACTAATAGCTGTTGTTGTATACAAACTCTACCAACAGTAGATGATCCTCCCAAGAACCTCTGAAGTCTAGAACACAAGCCCTCAGCATACCCTCCAGAATCTGTATAGTCCTCTCAGACTAACCATCCGTCTGGGGGTGAAAAGTAGTACTGAACATCAAGTTCGTCCCCAAAGTCTCCTGAAGACTCTGCCAAAAGCGCAATGGGAAGCGCGGGTCTCTATCAGAAACAATAGACATTGGGACTCCATACAACCGGACTATCTCTCTAACATACAAATGACTCAGTCTCTCCGCTGAATCCTTCACGCGGATGGGGAGAAAGTGTGCAGACTTCGTCAACCTATCGACCACAACCCACACAGCGCCGTGTCCCCTAGGTGAGCGAGGAAGTCCTGACACAAAGTCCATCGTGACGTTCTCCCACTTCCATTCAGACACTGGTAACAGTTGTAACAATCTGCTCGGCTTCTGGTGCTCCGTCTTTACCTGTTGACAGGTAAGGCACCGAGAAACAAACTGAAGCACGTCCTTCTTCATTCCTGTCCAATAAAACTGACGACGTAAGTCATGGTACATCTTCGTGCCTCCTGGATGCACAGCAAGGCAAGAATGACGACACTCACGTAGTATGTCCGCATGACATAACTCTAGCACAAACAACCTCCCTGCTAATCTCAGACTCAGATCTGATCCCACAACCCATCCTGCTATATCCTCTCCACAAGCGACACGGTCTTGTTTCATCTAAGCCTCTTGGTTCATCTGCTGGACCTCTAGCACACGTGCTATCAATGCTGGTCGAGTAACTATTGAAAATAAAGTGGCACCTGTCACTGTCTCTCCAAGGCACAAATCATACCCCCCAACATCTCCAAGCATATCCCACTCACGTATAGCTACAGAAGTTAATGACCCGTGAGATCTCCTATTGAGAGCATCTGCTACAACATTGGCCTTCCCTAGATGATACTGTAAAAGAAAATTATAGTCCTCCAACAGCTCCATCCATCGTCGTTGGCGCAAGTTCAAATCTTTCTGTGAAAACAAGTATTTTATGCTCTTGTGATCGGAGAAAACCTCGAAATGCTCACCATAAAGATAGTGACGCCATGTCTTCAAAGCAAAGACCACGGCTACCAATTCCAGATCCTGTGTCGGGTAGTTCTTCTCGCGGGTCTTCAATTATTGTGAACCATAGGCTACATCCTTTCCTTTCTACATCAGGATACAGCCCAAACCGTCAAGTGAAGCGTCACAATATACTGTATACCCTAGGGCTCGCTTTGGGATGATCAACACTGGCACGCTAGTCAACCTCGTCTTCAACCCCTGGAATGATGACTCACAGGACTCACTCCGAACGAACACAACTCCCTTTCGCTTCAGACGCGTCATCGGTGCAGCTTCTTCACAAACCGCCGATAGTACCCTGCTAAGCCCAAAAAATTGCGAATCTCAAAAATTCTCTTCGGTCGCTCCCAGCCTGTCACAGCATCTGTCTTTGACGAATCCACTGATACCCCATCTGACGACACGACGTGTCCCAAAAACCTCACCTCGGACATCCAAAACTTGCACTTCTCGAACTTCACGTACAAGCGATGCTCTCTCAAAGCCCGTAGCACGATCCACAGGTGGTCCTCGTGTGCCTCCCTAGTGGGTGAGTATATCAAAATATCATCCACGAACACCACTACAAAATTATCCAAATACTGATGGAAGATCCAGTTCATCAAACTCATGAACGTAGTTGGCGTGTTCGTCAAATCGAACGGCATAACTGGAAACTCGTAGTGACCATAGCAAGTCCGGAAAGCGGTCTTTTCCATGTTCTCGTCCCTAATCCTCAACTGGTGGTACCTCGATCTCAAGTTAATCTTTGAGAAGCAGCTCGATCCCTTCTATTGATCAAACAAATCATATATCCTCGGCATCAGATACTTATTCTTCACTATTACCAGATTCAACTTCCGATAGTCGATACACAAATGCAAGGATCCATCCTTCTGCTTTGCAAAAAGAGTAGGAGCTCCCCACGGTGAAGTACTTGGACGTATAAACCCCCTGTCTAGCAACTACTGAAGTTGTACCTTGAGTTCAAATAACTCAGCAGGAGCAAAACGATAGGACGGTATGGATATGGGTGCAGCTCCGGGAACTAGGTCAATGGAGAACTCTACCTCGCGGCTCAGTGGCAACTCAAACAGATCTTCAAGGAAGACATCTAGATAGTCGCAGACCACCGGATGTAACTCTCCTCGAACCCTAACCTCCTCGTCCAACCTGAGGGCTGAAAAGAGGAAACCCAAAGTTCCCTGGTTCCGCACAACATCCAATATAGTCATCAAGCCCTCATCCCGATCTCTCATAAAGCAAAAACAATCTCCCGCCAGTGTACAAATCATCACCCTCCGTCGATCGCATTCGATAAAGGCACGAAAGGTGGTCAGCCAATCAATCCCTAGGTTAACATCAAACGTGGTCATGTCTAGAATAACGAGGTCAAACTCTAAACAATGACCGATGACCTCCAACACGCAGGATCTACAGATAAGACTCAACTTCACACTCCCACTGACTGGGGTCTCCACGCTCAAAGTACTACGTAACCAGCTCATTTCTAACCCCAAAGTAGATGCAAAGGCAGATGATATAAATGAATGCGATGCTCCCGTGTCGGTAAGGGCATTGGCCCATGATATAAAGACTAGAAGAGTACCTCTAATCATGGAAGTGGTAGCAGCAGCATCAGGCACGGCCGGTGCTCTGGATGAACTAGGATTTGCAAGCACATAAGCTCTGGCCTGCCCACTATGGTTTTGAACTATCGACTGTCTGCCTGACTGTACTGATGCGCCCCCTTCTACAAATTGAGATAACTAACGTCCCTGAGCAGAAGGAGTAACTGGTGCTCCGCATGCTCCCTCCTCTAGGAGAAATCTCTAGGGATATATGCCCAGACTGGCTGCACTCAAAACATACCACTGGCCCTCTTCCTTGCACCTACGATTGCAACTGAACAGGCATCGGACTCCAACACTCCACTGCACGATGCCCTGGTCGCTGGCAACTAAAACAAACAAACTTTCTCCTCTGCTCCGACCTTCCCATTGAAGTTGAGGGAGGCATATATGCAAAAAACTACGGTGGATACGACCCCACCGGATGAGAACTCAGACCAGATGTCCGTTGATGTTTGTCCTTGCGTTCCTGGGATGGTGTGCGTTCCCCTCCTTGCGGACCCCTATTGTCCCTATCTCTGCGCATCTCATTCAGAGTGTCCTCCACTTTCATGGCTATCTGTATCAAACCTGTGAAGACCTGCATCTGAAATGCTGCCACTCAATCTCTGATAGCGGGCCTCAAACCCCTCTCGAACCCCTTCGCACAAAACTCATTAGTGGGCACAATCTCCTGTGCAAACCGAGATAGGCTAGTGAACTCCACCTCATACTCAATCACAGTCATCGTCCCCTGAGTTAGAAATAGAAAATCCTCTCTGTAGCGATCCCTCAAAGTCACTGGAAAGTATTTCTCCAGAAATGCCTTTGTGAATGCCTCCAAAGTGCCTGCCACTATGGCCTTGGTGAACTTCTATCACATATGAGCACTCTCTCTCAGCTGGAAGGCGGCACATATAACTCTCAGATCATCTTCCTCAATCTGAAGCGAATCCAGAATCCTGGTAACCAACTTCAGCCACTCAGTGGCAACCGTGGGGTTGGGATCCCTAGAAAAGGTAGGAGGGTCCAGACGGCGAAACTCACGCATCGCGATCGTCGCCTTCGGCTCGGGTACACTCTCCCTTCCCCTAGTGGCCTCAGCTAGTTGTTGGATGGAGCCGACAATCTCACCCAACGAATCTCCCTCACTAACTGGTCCTTGGGGTGCATTAGCATCCCCAACATCTGGGACTGGAACGTCCCTTCGGCCAGAACCACGGCCACGGCCTCAACCTCAGCCTCATCCTCCCCGCGTGGACATAATTCTATACGAAAGCAATATAACAGGATAAGCAGTCCTACAACATGTTATTTCTAACATAAAAGACATATCACATATAAGCATGCTAACACATAACCACTTAGATCATGTCATCACATATCTCACATACCGAGGAGAACCAACAAGAAAGACTCGTCCATCTGAACAACCTACTCAGATTCCTAGCTAAAAATCACGTCCGCGAAATGCGTCTCTAACTTGGCTCCCAAGTTTGTCAATCCAAATGCCCAGAGGCAAGAATAATCAATCCTCGGGTCCAACCTCCATACCCACATATACACATCTATCATGCTAAATAGGCTATCATGCGTATGTAAGTAAACACTTGAACATATACAATCAAGCACACATACATCCTCACAAGGTGATGTACCCTCTTTTCTATGGCTCATAGGTATTCGAACCCAGAGCTCTGATACCAAATTGTCACGTCCCCAAACACCAAGGTCACGCGAAAGCCCACCAAAACACCTATTTGAGGAAATAAGATTTGTAATTAGAACACCATCAACTATAAAATATTACAGCATTTGGATAAAGATCCCCAAGCTTATCTCTCATAAACAAAAATCATGCAAACTCATACATGAATAAGTATATCACCGAAAGGCATACAAAATCAGCTTTCTGAAACAGGCATCACATGTATAAGTACGTGTATCAAAACTGGATAACTACAGCAAGCTCTCCATCACCACAATCTTCTAGGTCAACTCCACGTGGTCACCTGAAAATATTTTTACAGCAAAATCCCACACCGTGAGCCGAAGCCTGATAGGAAAAGACAATAAAGCTGTAAAGCAGGCTATGCAATTACACACACACAGGCTCAACCACAGGAGCCAAAAGGGTTTTTTCTCTAAAAAATCACAAATTTTCTATCAAGCCAGCACGACCCTCAAAACGGTTTTATCTCACAAAATTCACATTTTTATCCTTCAAACTATGCATATGCATATAATCCTGACAGATATCATGCCACAGTTAAGGGAAAGTAAAAGTACAATAGTAACCAAAACCTGATTTTGTTTACCCGGATCACATAACCGGAATCAAAATATTATTTTCCCACTCGGAACACACAACCGAGAAAAATAAAACAATATAACAATTTTTCTCCACTCGGGTCACACGGCCGAGAAGATCACAGCAAAATGAGATCCTATGTACCGACTCTGCTACACACAGACGAGGTAACAACTATAGATTCTTATCCACTACCCTAGTTACCACTTAAGGTCTTCTAGGTAATGACAAACACTATACGGAGTCACGACAATGTAACCACTTAGTTTACGAAAACACCATCCGAGGGTACTAAGCACCCAACCAACCACTTAGTTTACGGACCTAAGCCGAGGGTATTAAGCACCCAACCTCATTTACGGGGACTAACCCCAAGGTACGTAGGGACCTACTCTGCGCACATTTTTGGACTTGCACCGAGGAGCAATGGAAGCCCAACTCATCACAAACACACCCGGTGTCCCGGTACATCTATAGATAAATTTTAAACCCAGCCGTAGCTCAACTACAAAAAATAGTAAAATAGTTTTACATCGCATGTATAAAAGGATCCAATCCACCCATATGGAGATCTACAAGCATGTAAGAACATAGTTTCACAAAACTGAGACTCAACACCAAGGGTTAGCTCCAAACCTCCACAACCATATTTTTCAAGAAAATACCTCGTTTTTAAAGCTCCTTTTGAAAACCAAGGATCCCAACACATCCGAATCATGTATAAAATTGAGAAAAGACGTAAAACCCACTTTTACCCATAAACCAAGGTTTAAACATGTAAACAGCATTTCATGCATTTGTACCCGGTGA
The DNA here is from genome assembly GCA_034768845.1 of Heliamphora exappendiculata. Classification (NCBI taxonomy): domain Eukaryota; kingdom Viridiplantae; phylum Streptophyta; class Magnoliopsida; order Ericales; family Sarraceniaceae; genus Heliamphora; species Heliamphora exappendiculata. The sequence continues at coordinate 11,721 of JAOTRH010186293.1, read as the reverse complement.
AAGCAAGTATAATTACATATATCACCATTTTAACAGCAGTAGGTCTACAATCCTACCTCAAAGAGCTAAAAGCTCGACGCCTCAAAATCCAACCTCGTCGGAACGAGAATCTGTCCGGATGGATGTGAAGCCCACGTCGCCGACAACAAGGATCTGTTGTCCAACCGCGAAAAACTAAGCCCCGGGCCTCCCGAAAGCTAGAGAGAAGGTAGAGAAAAGAAAGAGAGAAAGAGATTTGCTTTGAAAAGATATTTTAGATCTCAAAAAGATATTTTGTTCTCTTTATAGCTTTTCGCGCCCAAGACCCACCGCTCGAGCGCCCAAGCACCGCTCGAGTGGACCCCTTGCCGACATACACTCTGCCACACCACCGCTCGAGCGCCTAAGAACCACTCGAGTGAACCCTTCTTGGACCAACACTCTGCCACCAGCCCGCTCGAGCGAACTCCCCACCGCTCGAGCGGTCGTCGCTGGGAGAGAAAACTGAAAAAGGCAACCAAAATCGAACCCCCGCATGCTTGACACGTATAGCACCTATACAAAACATGCTATTCTACAACGGAAACATAATCTATGCAACACATATGTACATATATGGAAAGAAACGCATCAACATATATAAAGATCTCAAAAAGAGATGGGTTAGAATCTCACAATCTGGGTCTCACATTTTTCACTTTACACTGTACACTTATACTTTTTACTATTTGTCTTTTATTTTGTCGGCAAGTATTCTTTTACTATGAGCTAGCTGTAAAAGTGTATATAATATTTCAAAACCTCATCATTACCCCGTGGGTCCTATCTACTTTATGACGTCACCAATGTGGCTTTGTCGGGGACCAAAACACGTGCCAAACGGCGCTCGGGGGGCAAAACTGTAATATTAAAAGATTTTACCCACACATGAAAAGACAAAAATGCCCCTCAGGTATACTGCCTCAATTTCAAAATAATAAAAACTGAGAAAGGATAGGAGAAACCCCATTCAAACACTTTTTCAATGAAAAACCACCCAACGGAGTCCGCTTAAGTAGACCCTCCACTGCTCGAGCGGTGAGGTACCCGAGAGCATCCTGGCTAAAAACCTGAAGATCTTTCAAAAAGCCGAGAAAATATTTGATTATCATAAATCTCAAGAATGCTTTTTATGAGGCCCAAATATAAAGTAAATACGTGCATTTGGAAGAAAATAACATCATTTAACCCAAAAGACTTGAAAATTTAACATTTGAAACCATAGAGTATTATTCAAAAATTAAGGAGTTTGATCTTAAGAAACAAAACCAACGCCCTCATATGCATGGAAATAGATAAATAGGACCTTAGGATCTTACAAAGGTTGTTCCAACCCACAAAACAATTATCCATGAAAGAATTACATTTACAAATCTTCTTCTCTCAAAAGTTGGTACAACGAGGATGTAATCTTATCCACTACTCAAAAAGGGTTCGGCAACCGTCCTCTCAGTCCAAAACTTTTTTCCCGCTATCATCTGAAAGGTTGTTAAACAATATGAGCAGAAGCTCATAGGAAAAAGACTAACTATGAATATATACATGACATATGATGATGGTTATGCGAGATACACATGTAAATTTAACCAAAAAATACATCATTTATCTCAACTCAAAGTCCCAACACATAACTAAGTTTTAGTGAAAAAGTATTATCGATGAAGTTAACTATTCTACCCAATCATCTTTCCATTCTCAAATTATTCAACACATTTCCACCTCTCATCATTTTATCTAGTCAAGGTTTTACCAACCCCATTTATTCTTCAATTCATTTCAGTACCAAGGCCGGACGACGCCTATAGGCCCAAGCACATTTATCACCACCAGTCCACACAAGGTCCGAGGGATAAATATCCTTTTTATAGCCCAACACAGTGAGCACACATTTTTTATTTTTTTCGAAAACATCGATGGGTGAGCCGCCCAAGAGCACGCTTTTACCGGGATTAACTTGAAGGAAGGGTCTACCTTACATTGCGCAAGTTTTTGGTCTTTCGCTGAGGAGCAACTCGTGCCCAAGCTTAATTGTTCAATTTCATCACATGGTATTTTCATCACTTCATACAAGCTTCGGTTTTTACGTCAAAAACTCCAAATTTTCATACTCGACACAAGCATGCGCTACACATTTCATGAGATATAAGTACAATAGATTGTCCCAACCTTCAATTTACCCAACAATCATATCAATTTCAATATATAGGTCCCACAATCCCAAAACACCCAATTTTCAAGGTTAAAGCTCAATTAAAAACCCTAACTCAACATTTTTTAAATTCAACCGTATGCAACGATAATGCGAAGATAAAATCGAGTTAAATCCTCCGTAAATTTAAGATTTAACCTCCCATAATAACAAACCCTAACCTAGGATTTCAAAAATACCATTTTCATGCTTTTATGCTCATAAAACCGAAAATACAACACATATCACATAGATATTCAAAGAGAGCCTTGAATCCTACCTTAGGGACGCTAGATCCATAAGAAAAGCCTCAACGGGTAAATAATCAAGGTGGAAGAGCAAGATCCCATCAAGGGAAGCTAAGATGCTCCAAACAACCTTCAAGCTCAAACCCTAACCTTCACTTTTGCTTTAGAGAGAGAGAGACAGATGAAAATAAAAAGGAAAACGAGGCCCCACGCGAGTTTTTAAAAATTCTGCTCCGCGACAGTCCTCTTGAGCGGTCCCCTCCCTCATAGCCTCTTGGCCACCTGTCTGCTCAAGTGGCATCCCCACCGCTTGAGCGATCGGCGCTAGGAGGCAAACTGAACAGAAGCTGCCAGAACTGAACCAAACACAAGCCAAATGCCTCTCCACGATATTTCCATGTATTAACCCACACTCACTATAACGTTAGCAAACATATCTTCAGGTTCAAGTTTTAATTCTCACGCATCATCCACACTTACAAGTGTTCCCACCGAGCATGATATACTCATTTTTCGTTAACACAAGAAAATCAAAAAGGACCGAGTCCCTACAACCTCCCCCACTTAGGAGATTTCGTTCCCGAAATCATCCATGCATACCCGAGAGCATCCTAGCCAAAAACCTAAAGGTCTCTCTAAAAGTCGAGAAAATATTTGATTATCATAAGTCTCAAGCATGCTTTTTATGAGGCCCAAATATAAAGTAAATACATGCATTTGGAATGAAATAACATCATTTAACTCCAAAGACTTGGAAATTTAACATTTGAAACCATAGAGTATCATTCAAAAATTAAGGAGTTCGATCCAATAAATAAAACCAACGCCCTCACATCCATACAAATAGATGAACAGGACCTTAGGGTCTTACAAAGGTTGTTCCAACCCACAAAATAATTATCTATGAAAGAATTACATTTACAAATCTTCTTTTCTCAAAAGGTGGTACAACGAGGATGTAATTCTATCCACTACTCAAAAAGGGTCCGACAACTGTCCTCTTAGTCCAAAACCTTCTTCCCACTATCACATGAAAAGTTGTTAAACAACATGAGTAGAAACTCGTAGGAAAAAGACTAACTATGAACATATGCATGATATATGAAGATGGTTATGCGATGCATATATAAGTTTAACCGAAAAAACACATCATTTATCTCAACTCAAAGTCCCAACACATAACCAAGTTTTAGTGAAAAATGATTATCGATGAAGTTAACCATTCTGCCCAATCATCTTTTCATTCTCAAATTATTCAACACATTTCCACTGCTTCATTTTATCCAGTCAAGGTTTTACTAACCCCATTTATCCTTCAATTCATTTCAGTACCAAGGCCGGACGATGCCTATAGGCCCAAGCACATTTATCACCATTGGTCCACGCGAGGTCTGAGGGATAAATATTCGTTCTATAGCCCGACACGGTGAGCACACATTTTTTATTTTTCTTGAAAACACCGATTGGTGGACTGACCAAGAGCACGCTTTTAAGAAAATTAACCCGAAAAAAGGGCCTTCCTTACATTGCGCAAGTTCTAGGTCTTTCACCGAGGAACAACTCATGTCGAAACTTAATTGTTCAATTTCATCACATGGTATTTTCATCACTTCATACAAGCTTCGATTTTTACATGAAAAATCCCAATTTTTCATACTCGACACAAGCATGTGCTACACATTTCATGAGATATAAGTACAACAGGTTGTCCCAACCTTCAATGTACCCAACAAATATATCAATTTCAATATATAGGTCCCACAACCCCAAAACCCCGAATTTCCAAGGTTAAAGCTCAAGTTAAAACCCTAACTCAACATTTTTCAAATTCAATCGTATGTAACAATAACACAAAGATAAAATCGAGTTAAATCCTTCATAGATTTAAGATTTAACCTCCCATAACAACAAACCATAATCTGGGATTTCAAAAATACCATTTTCATTATTTTATGCTCATAAAACCGAAAATACAACACATACCACATAGATATTCAAAGAGAGTATTGAATCCTACCTTAGGGACGCAAGATCCACAAGAAAAAGCCTCAAACGAGCTCCAACCATGAGAATCTCCAACCACGCAGTGAGAAAAGCTTCCAATGTCAAGATCAGATCTCTAACGGGTAAACAATTCAGGTGGAAGAGCAAGATCCCATCAAGGGAAGCTAAGAAGCTCCAAACAACCTCCAAGGTCAAACCCTAACCCCCACTCTTTCTCTAGAGAGAGAGAGAGATAAAAAGAATGAGAAAAAAGAGGCCCCACGCGACTTTTTAAAAAGTTTACTCCGCGACACTCTGCTCGAGCAGACCTTCACCACTTGAGCTGTCCCCTCCCTCATAACCTCTCGGCCACCTGTCCGCTTGAGCGGGATCCCCACCGCTCGAGTGGTCCCCTCCTTCAAAACCTCTCGACCACTTGTCCGCTCGAGCGGGATCCCCACCACTCGAGTGATCAGCGCTAAGAGAAAAACTAAACATAAGCTGCCAAAACTGAACTAGACACAAGTAATTGCCTCTCCACGATATTCCCATGTATTAACCCACACTCACTATAACGTTAGCAAACATATCTTCGGGTTCAAGTTTTAATTCTCACGCAACATCCACACTTACAAACGTTCCCACCGGGCATGATATACTCATTTTTTCGTTAACACAAGAAAATCAAATGGGATCGAGTCCCTACCTTCGGGGCGCTATAAAATCAGCGTTGTCTCTATTTGGAGCCATTCAAATAGGCCACTAAAGCATCCGAATGGAAGGCGCGAATGCATCTTTAGTGAGAGGATTAGGGTTTTGCAGAAAGATGGAGATATATAAAAGATAAGCTTTTCAATACAAAAGGAGGGTACAACTAGGGAGAAAAGGGGAGATGAAGAGCCGGGCACTGGGGATGTGGTCATTCACCATAAGTTTGGAGATCGCTACGATGATGAACAGCTAAAACTCTTCATCTAGAGTTTCGATAAAACCTTAGTTCTTGTAACATGTATTCTATTCAGTTTTTGAGTTCCTTGTCGTTCCAATCATTGGATTGCATGACAGTTTCGATGGTTCCTGATTTCAAGAATGCTTTTTTATCGTTTTAAATCTTTTCTTGACCATTATTTCTCTTTGTGAGTTGAATAATGAATGTCAAGCAATGGTTTTCTTGTCATGGGACATCACTTGCCACTCTAGATATTTTATACCAGTTGCCATTCGTTTAAACCTTCAAGGTAATATCAGTAGGGAATGTTTTAGAATGGTTTGAATAAGGAATTCTAAAACAAAGATAGAATCTATAATTACCTGGCTAGAGTGACTTCAAATCTCTTGATCTCTCTCTTAGAAGTTTAATCCATAATTTTATTAATTGTTTCATTTTTTTCCTGAGTAATTTTAAGGAAATCAACTCTAATCCTATTTTTTTTCTTGATAATTAATTGTGAAAATCAAGCGGTTTGATTTCTAATTCCTTGAGAATCGGCATCCAAACTCAAATTACTATTATGAAAAGTTAGAGATTTAAGCTCGGCTTAGTTTAATATTTATGTATTTATTTAAATTTGGCTTCAAAATGACGGATCTATTTGGAATGTGAATAGTCATTTTTCGTTGAAAAAAGTTAGTTGGCTTTTTGGGGATGCCAAATAGTAAGGCTTAAAGTCTATTTTTTTTTAAGTAAAAAAAGCTTTCTTGATCCCAAACAGGGTCTTAGATATAATTATTATTATTATTATATATTTATATTGTAACTACTGTCAAGAACAAATTTCGTGTTCGAAATCAGGACAGAAAAATGTAAGAACAAATTAAATTTTTATTGAATTTATAAATGGATTACAATCTCTGATAAATTTCTAAATCAAATGAAAACAAATCATCTGATTCTTCTCTTTAAATATTGACTCGAAAGTTTGACAACGTATTCTCAAATCAAAAGGCGAAATATTCTCCGAGTTTGACGGAGAATAATGAAACTTGATTGAGAACGATCTTCAAAGCTTTAAAACTTTATCTGTAGAACTCTCTCGGTTGTTTTATAACTCCAAATGTCAAATGTCAAATGTCAACATCTTTTTCATCTAGTAGAGGACAGAGTTATGAAGATACTCAAATTCTTGATAATTATTTCTATTTTATTTATTTAAATAGATAATTATTTAAATTTATAATTATCTCTTTTATTTATTTTTTAAAGAGATAATCATTGAATAGCATAATTATCTTTAATTTTAAAGAGATAATTATATAGACAAATAATTTTCTCTTCTTTTAAAGAGATAATTATTTAGTAATATAATTACTTCTTTTTATTTATTTAAAGAAATAATTATATACTTTTAGTTTAATTTAGAAAAAAATATTTATTTTTCTCTCGTTTCATGTGCCAAGTGGCTTGATTTAATTAGCCAAAAACTTGTCATATGAAAAAATATATTATTTTGCACGTGGCGAAATGTAATTAGGCCAACTATGAAATTTAATTTGAAATCAGTTTAACACATGATAATATTTCATTTGCCAATAATTGTGTTTTTCTTTTGGGTTTTAGGATACATGTCAATTTATGGTAGGCTAAAATTTACATGTCTGCAAATGTCCCCTCGAGACTTATTTATTTTCTTTTCCTTGTAAATAAGTCTTGGAGTATTTAATTAGAAGTTTATAACAAAAGAATTCTTTTGTTACTCAAAACTTCCTGGCTTGAGAAGTCTCCACCTTTCGTGGGACATTTTCATTGATTTCTTGTTCTTTTTTTTTTGATTTGGTTGAACTTCTCGATTTGAACGAATCTCTTGAATCCTTGCGGCTTTGAGTTCTTAGATTCGTGAGAGCAGAACTTCAATTCTTATCAAATATTAACTCTCTTGAGCATTACACTTTGTTTTAAAGTTGCCAAATGAGAAATAAGACTCCTACTAAGAAATCTCTTGCGTATCCTATAAAAAGGAGCTTAGTACTACATATTGTAGCACAATAGGATCTACCAAGAATCGATTTATCAAGGAGTGATCAACCGGAGGTAAATTTCCTTTAGTTCCTTACTTTGATTTTCAAAATGTATATCACACATAACCAATGGGTTCTTGTCTAACATTTAACAATTTGAATTTTCTGTGGTAGACGTGAAAATCAATTCAATCCTTTTTGTAGTATTTTTTTTTAACAAGTCATAGTTTTGGTACAACAACATTTTTTTCATTGTGGGAGCAACAAAACAAAATAATAGTTTTGAACACAAATCCCCATTTCTCCCTTCTTTTTTTTCAAATCTCGGTGCTCTTTTTTTTCCTATTTTTTTTATGCACTCATTTTTTTTTCACCAATTTCTTTTCTAACAACACTCACTTTTTTTTTGGCAAATAAACTCTCTTTTTTTTTCCCCTTAGCAACAAGAATTCTTTTGGAGGCGGTTGGAACTATTCTTCACTTTTTTTCTTTTCTTTTGCTAACAACAAATTTTTTGCCAACAAACTTTCTCTTCTATTTTTTTTTCGTATTTGCAGAAACAAGGCTCTTTTTAGACAATTACCTCGCCCTAGCCCACTAGAGATTTATTACTTTTTCCACCATTGGTAACTTGTTACTTTGCCATTGTTAGTCACTTGTTACATTGTCGTTGGAGACTTGTTATTTTTGCCATCATTGATGACTTGTTACTTCTGCCGCTATTGGTGACTTATTGGTGGCTTGCTACTTCTGCCGTCATTGGTGACTAGTTACTTATGCTGCCGTTGGTGACTTCTTACTTTTGCCACTGTTGGTAAGTTGTTACTTCTGTCATCGTTGGCGACTTGTTGGTGACTTGTTACTTCTACCGTCGTTGGTGACTGGTTACTTATGCCACCGTTGGTGACAAATTGGTAACTTATTATTTCTGCCGTCATTGGTAACTGTTTACTTATGCTGTCATTGGTGACTTATTGATAACTTGTTACTTTTGCCTGTTATTGGTGACTTATGACTTTGTCGTCGTTGGTGACTGGTTACTTATGCCACCGTTGGTGACTTGTTGGTGACTTGTTACTTCTGTCATCATTGATGATGGGTTACTTATGTCGTCGTTGGTGGCTTATTGGTGACTTGTTACTTCTGTCGCTGTTGGTGACTTGTTACTTTGCCGTCGTTGGTGACTTGTTACTTCGTCCTAGTCTCGGGATTCTAGAAGGCCTTGACGTTTTAGAATCTTAGACTTTAGCTATTGGAGATTGGTTACTTTGCCCTAGTCTTGGGATTCTAAAAGACCTTGATGTCTCATCATCTTGGACTTTGGCTGCTAGTTACTTTACCCTAGTCTTGGGATTCTAAAAGACCTTGACGTCTCAGAATCTCAGACTTTGGCTGTTAGAGACTTTGGTGTTGCCCCATTCCTTTTAATTCAAATAGTCTAACAAAACAATCTTTCTTTCTTTTTTCATGACTGAACTTGAAATAAAATTTCAAGCTACCTACGCACCCAAAATGGAATCAAGTCAAACGTAGTTCAAGGATTTATTTTTTTTTTGGGGGGGTACCGTTCACAGTTTAAACTCATGCGGGTGAAGAGTAACATACAGCTTAGGCTCATACGTTAAGGAGCATTTTTGTCTTCTCAAGGATAGTATCGCTTTAAAAATTTTCCATCGATGGGCCCAACTCTTAAACCATCTTCGGCAACCAACTTGTAAGTGCCATTTGAATAAGCTTCTTGAATTGTATATAGCCCATTCCATTTGGAAGTGAATTTATTGCCAGTTCGATGTGTAGTGATAATTGGCCTTCTCACTCCAAGCACCAAGTCTCCTTTCTTAAAAGATCGAAGATGAGCTTTCTTGTTGAATGCTCTAGAGAGACGAGTTTGATAACATTTTAGACGCTGTTGTGCTTCTAATCTCTTCTCATCTAGTACTTTCAATTCTTCAAGACGTAGACGAGCATTTTCTTCTTCAGTGAGACCTTCCTAAATGAAAATCCTCAGAGATGGAATTTGGCGTTCAAGAAGTAGAACTGCTTCAACCCCATATACCAATGCATAAGGAGTAGCTTGCGTAGATGTTCGATGAGTAGTTCGATATGTCCATAGAGCTTCTCCAATTCTCTCATGCCAATCCCTTTTTGACTTAGCTACCACTTTCTTCAGCAAATTGCAAAGGGTGTCATTGAATGCTTTTGCCAGACCATTTACTGGTGTGTTATACATGAAAGAATTGTGCTTCTTGAAACCAAACTTCTCACAAAGCTTATTCATCAAGCTATTGTAAAAATATTTTCCATTGTCAGTGATAATGTAACTCGGCACATCATACCTAAATATGATATGAGTGCGGATGAAATCCACCATAGTTTCTTTATTCACTTCTCTTAATCGCACAGCTTCGGCCCATTTTGAGAAATAATCAGTGGCTTCCAGAATGTAGAGATGACGAGCCAAAATTTTTTGTCATTGGTTCAACTACATCTAATCCCCATGCAGTGGTTCAGGTGGTTGATGTATGAAGTTAGTATGGAATTAGCCAGGTTGACATCTCTTTGCGTACTCCATACAATCTTTGACCATGGAGGGCCAGCAATATCCCATCCTTTCGATTCAAAAATGAAGTTTTGGGCCTGATTGATGAGCACGACATATACCTGAATGTGCTTCTTCCAAAGCTTGCATTGCTTTAACTTCACCTAAGCAATGGAGAAACAATCCTTCAAAAGAACAACGATAAAGCGTGTCTTTATAGTAGATAAATCGCGGAGCACGACGCTTTACACCGATTTTTCTGTGTGGGTCATCAGGTAATTTTTCATGTTACAAGTAATCAACGAGTGGTTGTTGCCAGTCATCTTTCTTAACTTCAAAGACTGAGATGACGTTGACGTTTCTTTCATCGTTTTCTCCACTATCCAAAATTGGAGGGATGACTCATCTTTGACATATTGGTACTTGCGCCTCTTGGTCCAAAAACGAGAGAGTTGATGCAAGCTTTGCAAGTACATTGGCCTGCCTACTCTCATTCCTTGGTACATGCTCTAGAGTGACACTGCTAAGCTATTCTATTAGACGTGTTGTGTAATTATGGTAAGGAACCAATTCTGGTTTTCTTACTTCATAAGTATTGAGGATTTGATTGATTATCAATTTTGAATCCCCGTATACTTTGAGCTGTAACTGCTTCGTGTCGATGGCCATTTTCAAGCCTAGAATCAGAGTTAGGTACTCAGCCTCATTATTTGTACAACAATGCATGAGAGTGAAAGCGTACGGCAACACGTCTCCTTCTGGCGTGTTGAATACTTGCACCATCTCGATGAGCTACTCCATTAAAATACATCCTCCATAGTGGTTGTATTTCAATGAGAAGTATGTCTTCATCTAGCAACTCTTCTAATAATTCCCAATTAGCAAGGATGGGATGATCAGCTAGGAAGTTGGCTAAAGGTTATCCCTTAACAGCCTTTTGAGGCACGTAAATGATTTCAATTTCTTGAAAAAGAAGGGACCATCAAACTAATCTGTTAGACAATACTGGTTTGCTCATGATGTATTTGGCACGGTTAGCTTTAGAGATTAAGTGAACTAAATGTGCTTGAAAATAATGGCGTAGCTTTTGAATGGAAAAAACCAATGCCAAACGCATCTTCTTGATCGATGAATAATTCAGCTCATTAGGAGTCATCATCCTACTCAAGTAGTAAAGAGCATTCTCTTTTCCTTTGTCATTTTTTTGAGCAAGGAGAGCACCTATTGAGAATTTTTGCGTAGCAATACACGAGATGAGTGGTTGTCTGAAAATAGGAGCAGCCAAAATAGAAGATTTCAACAAATAAGTCTTGATACTTTTGAAAGCATTGCTATAAGACTCATCCCATTCGTAAGGAATCCCCGTCTTCATGAGGCGACTGAATGATTGGCAACGACCCGCCAGGTTTGATATGAGCCAACGAAGGTAAGCTAATCGTCCTTATAAACTTTTAAGCTCGTGAATGTTTCGAGGCTCAGGCATCTTCAGAATTACATCAATTTTAGTCTGGTCAATCTCTATACCACGATGTCATACAATAAAACTAACAAACTTTCCAGATGTAACGCCAAATGTACACTTTAAGGGATTCATCTTGAGTTGAAATCGATGCAACCATTCGAATATTTTTCTCAAATCCTGAAGATGATGATCTCACTTTCTGGTCTTTACTACCAAATCAACAACGTAACACTCGACATTCTTGTGGATCATATCATTAAAGATCTTCTGCATTGCCCTTTGATAATGTGAGACTCGATTTTGTTTCTTTTTTGTGTTATATATATAT
>JAOTRH010186282.1:0-11797 GCA_034768845.1 Heliamphora exappendiculata | reverse complement strand
GGAGAGATTGCTCTGATTTTTTTTCTTTCAATTAACCAATGTTGAGTAATAAAAAAATTAAAATTAAAATTAAAATTAAAATATTTAATATTATCAAAATACTAATCATCGATATGTGAACCGTAAATAATGAAATTTCTTATCAGACAATGACTTTTATTATTAGGATTTTGGTAAAAAAAAATACTAACAACCGTTCAATAAACCGTGAATAAAAAGTATATAATGTATAGATATTTATATAAAATGTATTGATATTTGTAAAAGTAATAAGTTAATACTCAAAAATATATTTATATTAAAAAAAATTATTTTTATTAATTTATTAACTACTGCCCAATAGACAGTGGTTAGCATGATTCTTAATAAAAAAAAATAAAGCATGGTGTGAAAGTAAAAAGAAGAAAAAAAATATTTATTTTTATTTTATTATTTATTTATTAACATAAAATAGTGTGAAAATAAAATAATAATAATTTTTTCACATTTGGTATGTTAAGCAAATAGGATATAATGGAATGAAAAATAATTCATCAAACTATGATAACTCACCAATAGAAATTTTTTTACTAAGATTTCATTAATATAAAAAAAATCCATATTATTTTATATTTTATGTGATATTTTACATAAATAGATATATATTATTTATAACTTATATTTCAGAAAAATATATAGGTTATTAAAGACTTCATTTCTGTTTGGCATCTTTAAAAAGAATTTTTTTTTATAAGAAATTCAGCTTTTAAGGTAAATTGTTTGGTATTTTTAAAAAGTTTAGTAATTTTTTTTACTTTTTTTAAAGAAAAAAATCGATACATATTTCAAACATTTAAACCTTTTCTTTTTAAAAATAAAATCATTATAATGCCCTCCATTAAAACGCCAAATCAACTCACAAACACAAAAAATTCATATTAATATATTAAATATTATAACTTAAAAACAAAAATAAAAATATAATAGACCTTTGAAAAAAATCCTAAAATAATTATCCTAAACAATCTTACCTTCTCTCTTTTTTTTTTCCGTTCAAAATGCTAAATTTTTTAAAAATATTATTTTTTAGATATTGCAAACTAGAGCTTATTATTTAATATATTATATACCATATAAAATTGTAAACTTAAACAGTATATATTATATAAATTACGAAATGATTGTTGTTCTTTTTTATTGAATTTAAATTTGAATTTGAATTTAAAATAGATATTCTTACTAATAAAAGATATTTATTATCAGGATCTTAATATCATTATATTTTTAATCATAATGTTAATGAAATTTATATAAATATAAATAGTATTATTTTTATTAATCAGTATCTATCAAATAATATTTAGTATTTTTCTTTTGATTTTGATACTGTTGACTAATAATACCGCAATATGTAACGGTCATTTTTTTGGGGTGTGATGGGTGAGTGTACTGTTCGCCTTGGCGCACGTTAAAATCATTGGAGCTGGGGCTCCACCCTGTTGAAAGCGACCCGCCATTTTCCGAAAACCGGGTCGTAATAACGCTCCCATCCGGCTGAGAATTGTGATGCGACCACTTTTTTTTTTCAATTTACGATAATGACCTCGTCTCTATCCTTATTTTTTTTCCTGGATTTTATCTAAGTACTTTAGAGTTGAGAGAGAAATAAGGGAGAATTATCGTTACCGCCTCCCTACTTCAAATAATTTTTTTTAGATTTAATAAAAAATACCTAATTTTTTAAAAGAGATAATTATTTAAAAAATTATATTTATTATTTATTTTTTTATTTAAATAATTTAATTACACAATTATTGTAAGATTTTTTAAAAATAAAATAAATAAATAAATACTATATAGGCAAAATATGCAAAGTAATCAAAAATACAAAACAGAGAAAGAGAGAGAGAGCAATAGTTGGGTGAAGAAAAAGGCTAGCCGAAGTTGAAGTATATGACAATATACGATTATCCCTCTTATTTATATCCTCTCATGGACTTATCAGAATTAAAATGAGACTCCTAAAAGATATAGTTATATCATGATAAATAACTTTTTTGATCCACTAGTTTACTTGAGATGAATTTTTTATTTTCTAATCTATGTAACATTAACTAATGAAATGAAAATTTTGATAAAATACATAAATTAATTTTGATGAGTAATATAGAATTACCGAAGAAATTAACTTTGTAGATGTCCCATAAATATGTTTTTTTAGAGCTTCTAAATGCACATCACTTTATTAAATGTATTATTTATTTATAAATATATAAATAATTATGTATTATGTACAAATATGTTAATGCACATCACTTTATTAAATGTATTTTTTATTTATAAATATATAAATAATTATGTATTATGTACAAATATTTTAATTTTTATAACAACTATTTTAAGCAAAATTATGTGTGCATTTAAAAAAATATATTTTTTTAAAATACAGTAAGCAAGAATAAATTACAGGTTTAAAATACACTAATTAAAAAAGTAAAATAATAGAATATATTAAAATTGAGAATAAAAGAATAGGAGAGGGAAAAAAAAAGTTATATAAAGGACAAAATCGGTAGATAAAAAAGAACTCAATTTTATTATATAAAAGGTATGAGAATTTTAAAAAAAATAACACAGTTTGAAGAAGAGACAACCCTCAATCTCCATTGTCGTCGTCAGCGTCGCCATCACAGCCCATGTTAAATTTTGGGTCCCACTTCACGCGTCTGGCTGTGGGCCCAATCCTACCCTATAATTTTTTTTTTCAGTGGGTAAAATACATTGAGAATTAGGTCTTGTTTGGCTCCAAACTTTAAGCTGAGTTTAAATTTATTTTGTATAAAGTTAAAATAAGTTTTAAGTTTTTTTTTTTAATTTTAATCTTTTTCTATTTGTTTATTGACTTTAGTTTTTTTGTCTTTTTGCTTATTAACCTAAAATATTTTTATATATATTTAAAAATATTAAAATATTTATTCTATCAATTTATTTTTTTATAAAAATTATATTTTTAAAATTTACTCGTTAAAATCTATTAAATAAGTTCTATATTAAGAATAAAGTTATTAAAAAAATAAATAATATATAAACACTTTTTTTTAATTTAAATTTTTTTGACTTATTACCTTATTAGCATTGATTTGACTTAAAATCACTCTAAGCTAAAGTCTTTTAGCTAATTATTTTTCAACTTTAAATCACTCATAATATTCACCAATCACACTTTTTGTTTATTTAGTTTAAAGTGATTTAAAAAAAAAAAAAAAACTTAAAATTAAGTTACCAAACAAAACCTTATAACAAATATATTAATACAAAAAATAACTTAAAATTAAGTTACCAAACAAACCCTTATAACAAATATATTAATACCCATGTAATTCTAAAAATTACATTTCACTCTATGAGATTTTAAGTCACATTACAATTTATTTATTTCGTTAATTAAAAATATTAAAATACCCATTTAAACCACGTCACTTATCATATTGATCTATTTTGTTTTTTTATACCAATTTTTTGAACAAATTTCAGTCAGCATTGCAACCCTACACCATATCAATGATTTTCTACACTTTTTATCTCAGATTTTTACTCTACTAACAACTCTTAACACACACCCTCAAGTTCATATAAATATAAAAACAAAGGAAATTAATTAAAAATTTCAAAATTAGTCAAAAAAAAGGTATTTAGAGGGATTAAATAGGGTTAAAATTGGTATTTTAGTATTTTTAGCTACCAATTGATTAATGAAATGGAGAAAATATATTGCACTGTTCATTGTATTTTTAGCCTTTTTCCTTTTAACACATTCTCTCTCCATCAAAGACAAACATTTCGAGTTGTGAACCAAATGGGGGATAAGGTTTTGGGTAATTTTAAAAATAATTAGTAGCTAAAACATGAAGCTTGTTGAAGAAATTTTAAAAAATTATCCAAAATCATACATGCATTGTATATAAAATTAATACAACTCGTATTAATTCAGAAAAGGTGTCACGCCCCAAACGCCGGTTGACGTGAAATATCAAAAAATAATCATTCACAACACCCAGCCCGAGAATACACTCTCAAAATAAACCATACATGCATTGTATATAAAAGCCAAACGGCGTACATTACAAGACTTCAACGCCGAAAAACATGTATTAAGCATACATGATACAGATAGAAAAAAAAGAAAAACTATAACTCTTCTACATCTCCAGCACCTCCAGATCAATCTGCGTGACCAGTACCAGTATCTGAAGAAAAACAAATCCCACACTATAAGCAAAGACTCAGCAGAAACTAGACAGACATGCAGTATAAACAAAATATGATTAGAAATCGAAGTGCAGGTTTAGACTCTCTTTCAAGTTTAGAAAACAGTTTAAAAACAGTTTTAGATCACGACTCACAAGAGCCATTAAAAATAATTTTCACAAGTAATGGGAAAGCGAGGATAAAAACTATTTTTCGACTCATCAGAGCTTTGAAAACGATTTCAGTATTACGACTCCAGCAGGCCGTTAATACAGTTTTAAGAAAATTGGTACATCCGTCCTAATATGCAATACATGATACATATAGTAGTATGCCACACAGGCAAAGATAGACTCCTACGAGTCACGAGTACAACACAGACAGAATTAAATTGACTCTCCCATGAGCCCTAACAACGTATACACAAACATCGACTCTCTCTCTCGAGTCCTAACAGCATATACACATAAACATAGACTCCCTCTCGAGCCCTGACCACAGATCGATCACATACAATTCATATATCTTCTCGGACTTTCACCGAAGGATCCTTATTCGCCCCACTATGCTTTATCAACCAGGGTCAACAGATATCTTCACGGACTTTCACCGTAGAATTATTATCCGCTCTTCATATGCAACTTTGCGGACTTTCACCGTAGGGCCATTATCTGCCCTCCATATATACAATGCAACACATGCATAAAAAAAAACGTTCACGATCACAAGGATCACATAGGACCACATACTCGTCCTACAATATATGAGAATAAAACTAATCACAGTTATATAAATATAAGATCACATATGACCACGACGTTTTACATACGATGCCAAAATCACGTAATCCACCCACATATTCTGTACATAAATAAACTAGAGTTATAAATGCACATAACCAGCTATAAACGCACATAGCCATATAACCTCACAGCATGACACCACCCGTCACATAACCCGACATGATATCACATGCCACACATCTGTCATTCGATACCCGAACGACCCATCCACAAACTCGGACCCGTCCACACACCGGGATAACCAACACCTAACGCGAAGATCAACACCTGAACCTCCCTCAAACCGATTCTTACCAGAACCAAATCTTAAAATCGAACCACGGACCTACACGTCCCGAACATAACCAACACGCACACAATCGTGCCACAACTTCTAAAATCTAACCATGCACGTTAACCCAAGGACGACATCTAAATGAAACACCCAAGGCCACAACACGACCCCCAAACCACCACATGACCAACCAAACCCCCAAAGGAATCCACTTGTATTTTAATCAACTAATCCTATAAATTAATCAATTGAATACCAAAGGACGCCAACCGAAAATCAAGAAACTAACTAAAACCACAAACACAACACTGCCTTGGTTCAGTCATCTGGACCCCAACCCCTAGTCGACTGAACAACACACTAGAATTCTCGCTAACACGCCTCAAAACACTGTCCAGTCGATCGAACCCCGCGGTCCAGTCGACCGAACTCCAGAACCCAGGTCCAGTCGATCGAATTGAGGCAGAATAGGTTTTTGAGCTACGGGTTCAGCCTTCCAAACCTCAAATCGAAGCCTCCAAACTCCCGTATAACATCGTTGGACATCCACACGTTTAGGCCTAACACCAAGACCACGAAAGAAACTCTCGACACCTGATTTCATCCACCGAAATTGCCAAAAAATAGGTTTTTAGTCCCAAAACTCAACTTGATACAAACTCAGATTTACAGCAATCTAACCGTTAAAAACACACATGATTATACGTAGCACCCTTATACAACAGTAGAGTCTTGATTCCTACCTCAGTGAGTTAAAAACTCAATGCCTCGAATCACGTGCAAAACTGAGCCTCGCCAGAATAAAATTCGGTCCAGATGAACGCGTAGCCCACTGTGCCAAAAGCAAGGATCCACTGTTGGATCGTTGAAAATTGAGTCTCGGGCCCTCGAGAACTTAGAGAGAAGGCAGAGAGAAAATAGGAATCTTTTTGAAGAAATTTTAAAAAATATCTTTTGAAAATATCTAACTCTAGATATTTAGAGGCCTCCAAAATATCTTTTTTGAAAATTTTTAAAATTTTCGCAGCAACACCCCTACAGTCCCCGGGAACCTACCCGCATGCATATTTAACCCCGATCATGCATCAAAAGTAATAAAAACACGCTCAAACGAAAACACGTAACGCGCGTCCAAAAACGCCGAAAAAAGAAAACGGGTCAGGGTCTCACAACTCTACCCCCTTGAAGGAATTTTGCTCCCGAAATTCAATATAAGGTCAAAAGAAACAACTCCGTTGATCACAAAGGACACAGGTACACGAGATGGTTAGCTAAACCATTCATAGGATATAGTCAAACAAGATCAGGCATCATAAATAATGGCCAACTATTTCAAAGACACGGGATCTACAACTCACCCCAACCTCACATCGTCACCGGCCATTGCCTCAACACAGCACACCATCCACGAAATCCATCACCAACTCCCAAACAAATGTAATAAAGGAACTAACCCAAAGCCTACAGACTCAGAAAGTACCTCTACTCGCTGAAGGCAGATCTGCACCATCTGGCATGACTGGTGCCCTCAAAGAACCAGGAGCTATAAGAGAATACGCTAGGGTAATCCCATTCTGGCCTGTCCACCAAAACTCGGCGCTGTCGGTTGCCGCACCGACTAAACTGAAGTTTTCCTATCTGTCACTCGGGAAGTCTGTACTGCAGGAAACCACTGTTGATTCTGTACAAATGAGCCCTCTGGTATGCCCACCATGCTTGGTGCATCCTCCCTCTAGGGACAAATCCTGCGGATATGTCTAGTCTGACCATATCCAAAACAAATCGATGGCCCTCTCCCTTGTGACTGATCCAGTATGGGACTCTGGGACTGCCTCAACTGTGAATCCTGATGTTGTCTCAGCTGCGGGTAATCTGACACACGGTGTCCCGGCTGTCCGCATCGATAACTGTGGCGTTAGGATTTATGGGTCAAAAATAGGTGAATTCAAAAATGTTTACAAAAATGTTTTAACACCTTGAAAGCTAAATTTCAAAAATCTCTTTTTATTAAAAATAGAGTCGCCACTTAGTTTTTGAGAAAAATTAAGAAAAACAAAATAGCTACTGATATTTTAAAACGTAAACCAGAGAAAAAGGGTTCGGGAGCTAAGGTACGAATCGGGAAAGGTGTTAGGCACCTCATTCGCCCAACCGTAAGGTTGACCTCTACTAATCATCATTGGTTGTTTAATAGAATTTCTCAAATGCATGCAAATAAAGAAAATGAAGGTAAAGAGAGTACATCCAAAATTAAATTAAAAAATACATAAAATATGTACATAACATTTCAAAACAAATAAGTGTCAAAAGAAGAATCCTAAATCCTATAACATGTAATTTCTATTTAAAGAATTCATGAAACATACCCATATGCAATATTCACAAAAGTAAGCTAACTATAATGATTTGCATAAAATAATAAAAGTATGCTAGAAATTACCAAACTACCTAAACATGAATTTACTACCAAAGATAAACAAAACAAATCTAAGCATGTATTTAAAGAGAATAGCAAAAAACATGCATAATTAAAAATAAACTAAATTAACATTAGAGACAAAAACTAAATACAAAAAGATGCATGAAAATTCTATGCTAAAAGAAAGCTTATTAAAGAAAATGAGAGTTTTATAACAAAGAGAATTTTAAAGAAAAAAATATATACTAAAATGAAAATGGTAGAAAATGTTATTAAACTATTTTAAAGGAAGAAAACTTAATTATTCACATTTTACATTTTTTAAACAAAACAAGGTAAGAGAAAATAAAATGAAAGAACAAGTGATTTTCAATTAGTAAAAGGGTTTTTTATGATTTTTGAGTTTGATAAAAATAGAGAAAAAGAAGGATAAGAGAAAGTAAAAAAAAAAAGAAGATGAAATTTTATTAGTACTAATATTAGGAGAAAAGAAATATTAAATGAATTTTTATAGAAAAATTAAAATTAATAATAAAGTTAAACAACATTAAAATGCTACATTACGAGGTGAATAAAACTAAATAAAAGAGAAGGAAAATAAAGTACTAAAAGAAAAAGAAATAGAAAATGAAAACTTGAAAAGAGATATTAGTCTAAAAAGAAAATAAAGTGGAACATTAAAAAGGAAAATTAAAACTTCAATAAGAGAAAAGGAAGAGAAAAGAAACAAAAATTACATTATGAGAAAGAAAATAAAATGTTAGAAAAAGAAGATTACACTATTATAAAAGAAAAATAAAATAAAATAAAAAAGAAAATGTTAGAAAATTAAACTATCGTTAATAAAGAAAATGACACTAATATTACAAGAAAATAGAATGAAAATGAATGCTTAGTAAAGACAACCAATCTAATACTAGAAAAATAAAAAAAATTAAAAATAACTATTTAACTTAAATGTGAAATGTAGTAATAATTACTATATTCAAATAAATGTAAAGTGCATTGTTACAACAATTAACAATATCATTTAGTTGTAATTGTCAAAATATATTAGCACAAATTAATGATTTGATTAAACTTAGTTCAAATAAATAAATAGATAAACAAATAAGCTAAATGAATGAAAATACTAGAATATAAATAAGGCAATTGATAAGTAAAGCAAAAGTACAATGAAAAGAAATGTGTGAATTGAAATTGAATTTTTAACCCTGCCACTCCAAAAGAGAAGAATTAGAGTTTAGAAAGACTAGGGATCCAAACGAATTACCTAAATTGTCGGGGAATTCTCAAGTTGTGGAATGTGCATCGGGGTACCAATCCTCATGTGAAAATCTAAGCTAGGGTTGCAATGTAGGCATTGGAAGGCTCGGATCTCAGTATCTCGGCAGATGTTCGGCGTCGGGGCTCGGAATTGCTCGGTATATCGGCAGAGTCTCTTTCACTCAAAATTCGTACTGAAAACGTACGCTAGGGTATGGTATTTATAGAGTTTGTCAACTACTGAGATGCTGCCACGTTTAAGGGACACGTCATGCCATTTGAAGTTGGCGGTCGCCACCATGAGAGATTGGCGGTTGCCAGGTTTTTGAAAGTCTCCACAAAGTTCTATGGCGGTCGCCACAATGGGAGTTGGCGGTTACCATGATGGAAGGTGGCAGTCACCACTTTGTGTTAGGGTTTCTACAAAGTTCTACGGCGTGCACTATAAAGAGAGTTGGCGGTCGCCTTACTTGGGCAGCAAGTTTTGTTGGTTTGACAAAATTTCATTGGCTTGAAGGTTCCGAGTTCAAGTACCGAGCTTGGATCACTTCCCGAGGATCGTACAGAGGCACTAATCCATCTGTGTTCATCATCGGATTCACCTAAGATTATGCGGGGTCAAATTGGGGTGTCTACAGTTGCCCCTCTTTGATATAACTTGCATAGCAACGCGTGAAGCAAGTTATATCAAAGATCCCAAGACAACAACCATTTGACCGAGCCGTCAATCTTAGGCCACAAACATCTGGCATGCATATGATATTGATCGTACTCGAATTTTTATCGAGTTGCCTACGTACCCCTTCTGGTAGGGATCAGACCGAAATGTAGTTTATGGGGCAAAATGCAAGGATGCAAGATAAGAAACATGATGCAGATGTTAACATGAACAAATGCTAACATGATGTAGATAGGTATAGTGTAATACAAACACGAGTCAGTTTAAGATAATGAGAAGGGCCGATAAGTCAGTTTAGGGTCATGAGAAGGATCGATGAACCAGTTTATGGTCGTGAGGAGGACCGACGAGTCAGTTTATGGTCGTGAGGAGGACGAGTCAGTTTAAGGTCGTGAGGATTTATGGTCGTGAGAAGGACCGACGAGTCAGTTTATGGTCGTGAGGAGGATCGACGAGTCAGTTTATGGTCGTGAGGAGGATCGACGAGTCAGTTTATGGTCATGAGGATGATGACGAGTCAGTTTATTGTCGTGAGGAGGACCGACAAGTCAGTTTATGGTCATGAGAAGGACCGACGAGTCAGTTAATAGTCCTGAGGAGGACCGACGAGTCAGTGCGAGGTATGAGAAAAAATCCAAGTTAAGATTTTGAAATTTATCGGAGAGGATATCACGAATTAATAGGTCGAGTTAAGACCTAAAGATTCAGAATAATTGAAAGCCGAGTTACGGCTTAAAGTTAAATTTGTTGGAAGTGGGATTAACACTCAAGTTACGGTTTAAAATTAAATTTATCCAGAGAGAGAGAGAAAACACCTTGAAGATATAAGGGTTTAAAACACACAAAATTTTCTCGAAGTATTTTTAAGAAACACCCGAGATTATAAAATTATTTTTTTTGAAAAGCTCTAAAGATCATTTTAGAAAAACACACACACTAAATAAATAATTTAAGGATCAATTTTGCTAGAATAAGGAGAAAATAATCTATATTAATACATGAAGAAAATGAAATGCATGTAAATAATAAGATAAACAAAAGTATACATTAAAAGCCCCAAACAGCCCCTCTTAAAACCCTAAAACATCATAAAGGCAGTCTGACTCGATGTGACCCTTGACAACCTAGCGGTCGCCAGGACGAAACCCCTCTGACATGGCGACCGCCGAGTAAAAACCCTTCTAACATGGCGGTCGTCGTGTGTCTTTTGGGAAACCTGACAGTCGCTCACGTTAGAGTTGGCGACCGCCAACTCCAGGTATGCATAAGGCCCTTTGAGGCGCGCAGGTGTGGCTCATTCGCTTACTCTCACTCTCTCTAACTGTCTCGCGCTCTCAAACCCTCTCCCGTCTCTCTTGTTTTCCCGGTTTTTTTCTTGCTTTTTAGCATTCTCACGATGTTCACCCTACTATTGGTGATCCCATTCTTCTTCATGGTGGGCTAGGGCCATGGGGATGACAACTCGGGGACACGATGGTATCCTTCCGCTAGTGGGGATACTTCTACGCAACCCACTGCTGTGATGGATGCTCTTGTGCTCGAGGCGGAGCTTGCCTCCCGTCGAGTTACCGAGGAGGCGCGGGCAGTTGCTGAGGCTTAGGCGGCTGCTGACGCTGTTGCAGAGGCCGTAATGGCTGACTTTTTGGCCCCCGATGCTAGAGACGGTCATCCGGCACATTTTGACCCGCACACGTATGATCCATTACCCCATCGCGTGGTTCCTCGTGACTTGAGATGCTATGAGCCTCTCGAGGATGCTGTTGCTGCCGACCTTCTTCTGCGGGAGTTTGACCATCATATATCTCGTCGGCGCCATTCGGTAAGTACCCCATCCTTTCTTGATTTAATACCAGAGCATGAAATATTAAACGTAGACTCATGTGTAGGATCCCTCATATGATGTGTTTTTTGATAATGATGACTGATGATGATATTTTTGATACGTTGAATAATTTTGATGTGTGAATGTTGATTGATGAATGACGATCGGGATTTGAGCGTAGTTTAGGTATCTATGCAATGGGGATCAAAATAGTAGGGATAATTAGGAATTTTTAAACAACCAACAACAACAAAAGGCGATTATTTTTTAGCGAAAAATATCGAAAAAAAGTTTTATTATTTATTTC
>JAOTRH010186261.1:0-11798 GCA_034768845.1 Heliamphora exappendiculata | reverse complement strand
TAGTAAGCATGCCAACGTTTTCCGCTTTTGCACAAACTCATTCCAAAATGGAAGGTTTTTTTATAGCATACACACCCGACCGACAATCCGAGTCCAATTAAAGGCAATTTAACTGCGATTAGAATCTCAAAAGATGGCATTTTAATACAAATCATTAAGATAATGTAAATGATTTGCAGCAATGACCAAGAAGAAAACGAAATAAATACGATCTGGAAGCAGAACAAGGAAAGGGGGAAACTTACTTCTGAACCCTATTTGACAGGATCTGTAGAAGATACCTCGAATAAGACTGCAAAAGAATCATCGCTCTCTCTGTGGAATGGAGCTATCAAACTATCTCCGTCTATCCGGCAGTCGGAGTCTCAAACAGAGCTGACAATTGACGTGTACATATCTATAACCTTTTTACATGCCTGTGTAGCTATTTTCTTCGGTAAATCGGTCGAAGGGCTAATTGTTTTGATGCATCTGATCTCATTATTTTAGGGTAAATTACAATAATTCTTATGAGGTATTAATGATACAGCGAGTTTCACATTGTTGAAAAAATTATATTAACACTTCTTAATATTTAATTTCGCATTACAAATTACATGCTGTTAAATTTTAATCAACAAATAATATAGCAATAAATTAAAAAATATTTCCATATTTGCTCATGCTGTCTCTCTTTTTCATTAACCAAAGAGATTGAGAGCTTATTCTATCAAAAATAAAGCATCAAAGCAAAAGATTGAATATTCACGTTGGATAATTTTAATAAAAACAAAATATTAAAAATAAAATAACTGTTTTATTGTTTCATTATGTAATGTTACAAAAAAAAGTTATAGGGCCATTATGTAGTTTAATGGCCGTGAGTTAAATATTTTATGGGTAATAAAATTATCATTATATTATAAATTTATTAGAGATTTTATTTGTTTTCTTAATTGAGAAATCATTTTATTATACAAAATAATTATATTATTATTCAACCCCAAAAATGCTACAACAATAAATTATATTTTCGTTACAAATTAAATATGTTTAATTGTGGTGAATTAATTGCCTTTTTCTAAAACTCTATAAAAGGGCTTACGAGCCTATTATTTTTGTGTAGACAAGAAATCTTAGAAATGTTTTGTTGAGAACATAAATGAGAGACGCATAAAGACGATTTTGGTTTGCTGCTTAAGATTTATTTACTCTGATCTTAGCTATTTGCTTTACATTTTTTTTATTTTAATAAAATAAAAAAATGTTAATCAGTACAGTCGTTAGTTAATAGATAAAGAATTATATTGATATATGTGGAAATATAAAATATATAAATATATGTTTAAAGTATATAATATAATATTTTTTATTTATATATTAATTATTATTTAATGAACATTTACTACTCAGACCTGATTAGCTTACATGTTTTTTGGCTTTTAAAGTCAAAAAATTAAAAGCCGAAAATAAGTTGTTTGACAAAAAAACAAAAATATCAAAATCAAAAAAAATCAAAACACTATTTTTTTAGTATGATTTTTTCAAATTCTCTCTCCGATTTGAGAGATAATAATACACTAACTTATTTACACGCAATGCAAAATATATATAATTGTTATAATCAATTATATAAAAATAATAATATTATTCAGTTTCAACAAAAATTTTAAAAAAATCTCAATTAATTAATTTCAAAAAACTAGTTTAAAAATTAATTTACTGAACAATTCTAATTTAATTAATTTTTTAACTAAAAGTACAAAAAATAAAAAATAACTTTTAAACTATTTATGGGCCTCAGACTCTTTTTTTATTACTATTTATTTTTTTCGATAACGTAAACAGATTGGTCTCTGTTTGGGCTAAGTTTCATTAATTTTGTTTATTTTTGTCTTTTCTAAATAAAAATTTGTCTTTTGCATAAAATTTTTTATTTTTTCAAATCGTCTCGATGAGATGAATAGAAAATATAAAAAAATTTAAAATATTTATATTTTATTTAGTAATTTAGTTTAAAGTTCTTTTCTATTTTAAATTTTAAAAGAAAATTGTGCAAAGTTGTTATAGAAGTTCCCAAGCTATGGAGAAGAAAAAATAAATTCACCTATGATGTTACGAGATCAATGCTTGAACATAAATTTGTTTTTTTAATCAATTCCATTAACGGCATTAAATGTCAATGAATATTAGTATAATTTCTCCTAACATGTGGAGTTAACTATATTTGACTCTTAAGGTTATTGTAACTTACCCTTAATTTTATTATTTTCAAGTTATTAAATTTAGGGTAAATTATACTAAAAGGTTTTTGACAAATACAAATACCTCTCCAAAGTTTTTGACAATGACATTAACCTCCTTTCTCACACTTGAGTATATGCCTTAATAGAAAATAATTTTTTACTATTTTACACCTATAATAAAATTAATAATATTTAATTAATTAGTTAAAATGAAGAAAAACTAAAATCTCCTCAATTGGACAAGAAAGAGTTTTTGCCTTGTGTTTTTGCAGAAGGGGAAGGCCAGAGGAAGATGGAAAATAGAGGGGGAACGAGAGAGATAAAAGGATAAAGGTGGATCGGCGGTGGCATTTTGATGGCCCAAGTTTTGGATAATATCTAGTGTAACAGTAATTATAGATGCAAAAAAAAAGAACCATATATCCAAAGATAAAAGTACTACAACGTATAAAATATTATAACCCAAAAAGAAAAAAGATGGAAGCCAAAAGAAACAAATGGGGGTTTTCGGCTGTTTAGGCTCAAAACAGATATATATGACCGGAAAGCAAATTAGCTCACGTGAGCTAGGGTTCTACAAAATCTTCCACGTAATCGGTGGTGGCCTCGTTCGGCTCATTAAAACCTGGCATGAAGTGTCATGAGTTGTGACGCCCAGTAGAAGCCAAAAATATATACAAATATTTTATAGAATATGCTAATTAAAACATCGAGCACCAAGAGTAGGATATGCATGATAACATTCATGACGATAATTCTTTATTTAGTTACTAAGGTTGATTAAACTAGGTTATTCTATGTTCAACTGGCCAAAAGAATTGTTCTAGCCGCCGATCAACAAGTACAGACCAAGTCTACTGAACGAAAATAGCGGGCATCTTTCATGCACGGTGATAACCTCATAGTCTAACTAATTATCTAACAGTGTCATCCAATGGGCAAGGGCATGGATTTCACCACTTTAGGCTTTTGAATATCAGGTCAAGATCTAGTGTGTAATCAACAAAAATTCTACACCGAATTATCCAATCATTCATATTCTTCTCCACCGAGGGATTTCCTCGAACAAAAATACACTGAGGGATTTTCCCAAAGTGTCTGCCATGGGACTCCTTGAGAAAAAGAACAAGATCCACTAGGAGACTCTCCCAAAAAAAAAAACTTATAATGCTATCAGCTATCTTTACTATGAAGGTATGTGATTCTCACAACTCGTACCTGATAAGTATAAGTGTACAACCTCATCGTATAAAATATTAACTTATTTTATTAATATGAACTTTAATGCAATATTTAAGTTAGCGTGGGGATGCCAAATTTTGCCACGACGAAACTTTGATGAACATATATGGTTCACATAAGCATGTTATACATTTATATTTTTTTACTTTATATACTAACATGCAATAACTTTAACACATTATTTTTAACATAATTCTTCCACAAATATATACACATAAATAAATAATATAACATGAAAAATAATAAAACAAAGAAAAGGCTTAAAATCCACATAGATACACTAAAAGATCCAAAAATCACTACAACTTCAAAACTCAGCCTCTATTTTGAGTGGTTTAAAAATAGCAAAACTTCATTGAAGTTTCTAAAAATTTGCACGTAGTTAATTTAAAATGTCCTCTACATTTTTCATGAGAAAAAGTACCTAAAATCCTCCTCGAAAATTGAGTTTTAATCGAATTAAGGATAAGTGAAAGATATGGTCTATCTTAAAAATAGGAGACATAATCTGTTATCTTGCTTTAAAAATCCAAACAGTACCCTTATCCATGTATTTAATTTTTAACAATTTTTGTTAAAATGTATATTGATGTTAAGAAACTCTAAAACTTAACCTTTCTCAAAAAAATGTTGTAATTTGGAAGAAATTAATTTTAAATTACCAGGTGTCCAAATCTGGCACGCCTAGAAAAAATAGCATAATTTTATTTGGACTTGTGCTTTTTGAGTGATTATAGTAGTGTTAAAAAGATAAGATAAAAATCTATCTTATTCCACTAGTTCATGTCAATTGACATTTTCTAGAAGAAATGGAGTTATTTCAAATTTACATGTTCAAAACAGTATTTTAGCTATTTTGGAATTTGAATTTTTAAAATATAAAAATTTTGAAACTAGGTTCAATACAAATTCGTGTATGCAAAGGACATCTATATTAGGTTACAAAAAATTATAGAGATCAAAGGGATGGGATTTGATCCAAAAATAAATTCATGCTAATTAAAAAATCTCTATAGAATTCATGGGATTGAACATGAAAGTGGCACATGCACATCCCTCAAGGCCCTTGATTCTTCATTGCATGGCTCTATCCCTCATATATATAATTTATACATGAGTTATAGACTATATCCAATAATCAAAACTTAAATAAAATGAGTTTTAGAAGAAGAAATGAAGAAAAAGAGCAGATTAGTCTATACTTTCATCTCATGGAAAAGAGGGCTTTTGTGATCAACTCCCAAAGTCTACTCTGGTAATTCCCGGCGTGAAATTTCTATTATGATTTTGGAAATAAGCCGGGTTGGGCACTTGTATCACATCCATTTGCATTACATACCTGTACACTTGTTTTTATATATGTTTGTCATGCTATAATTGTCAAATTTATCTATCTTCTTGACTTTAAATCGTATTGGGTGTTATATGATATGTGTTGTAGAATATTTTTCTGTGAAACTAGTTAGAAGGTTTAGAGTGTTTTCTTATGAGTTTTGGCTTATGGCATTCGTGCCACAAGTAAGGAAGATGAAATATTTGAAAATGAGGTCCTCGAATGAGAAGAAAGCTATAATTACCAGTGGGAGTTCCAGGAGCCGGAGAATCCTGGCAATGCTTGCTGAAAATTTGAATCTTCTCCTTTTGTTCTTTTGTTTAGTGTTTCCATGTTTATTGTAATTTTTAAAAAAATTTAGTGAAACTGTAAACGCTATGTACTTTCGAACGGTTTCGAACTCTTAAATATGTAATATTTAAAGTATGTAAATATGAATAAATTGCTAGAATATTTTTTTATTTATATTTATATATATTTCGACTTGCTCGGAGGACGGGGTGTCACATTTAGCCTACACTACATTTGGGAATCGTATAAGGGAATACAGTAGAAGGCTTGACGGGAGTTTTAACTCGGAGTCAGAATCATAGTTGGAGAACCGACCAAAAAGGTATTCTTCTAAATTAACTATGGTTGCACAGGGTTTCATTTTGATCGTTCGACATCAAAAGTTTTTATTTTGAGCCTATTTTGGCGATTGCCTGTCTAGTTAATTTTTATTAAAAATTATTTACAAAAATAATGATCTTGGCAGTTTTGCCTCCAACACTTACGACCTACCACGAGTTGGGGAGCAAAATAAAATGACATTCTATGATACACCATGAGCCTCATTAATAGGAATCCCAGTGAATAGAACTAGCCTACCCATGACCTAGAAGCTAGCAACCTCAGTTTAACCTCCGACCGACGATAGGATACAAAATCAGATAACTACAATCAACTATGCCTCCTTGTCACATTTATTCACCCTATGGTGGTTAATTACCTGAGAAACGATTCCATTTTTAGAGGAAACACTAAATCCTTTTGCATCAACAGGTCAAAGTCAAACGCGAGAAGTCAAAAGGAATGCTACAGCCCTTAGGAAATGGAAGAGGACTTCATCACCAGACTATTGAGATTTCCTGAAGAACCCAACAACATTTTTGATATAGTAGACCGCCTCACTAAGACCGCTCATTTTCTACTAATCAGACCTCTCTACATGTCGAAGGCCTTAAGCCAAAAGTGCATTTGCAAGATTGTACGTCTACACGAGTTATCGACCTCTATTGCATCCAACTGAGAACCCTGTCTCACCCTCAAATTGACGGACAATCCGAGTACACCATTCAAACCATTGAAGACACGCTGAGAGCCTGCATAATGGAACTTTTCAAAGAAAGTTGGGAGAAACACTTACCGTTCGCTAGGTTTATCTACAACCACCGCTACTAGGCCAGTATTGGTGCGCCCTCATATGAAGCGCTCTACGTTCGATCGTGCAAATCACCCATGTGTTGGACAAAGATCGAAGAAACCAGCTCGTTAGGATCGGACATCATGCTTGAGATGATCAAGGAGATCAAGTTAGTTCGATAACGCCTCGCCACCGCACAGAGCCGATAGAAGAGTTATGCTGACCAACGACGAAGACCTCTAGAATTCGAAGTAAGAGACCATGTGTTTCTCAAGATCAAGCTACGTTGAGGAATTATTCGATTCTAAAAGAAAGAAAAGTGGTCACCTAGATACCTCACTCGTTCAAAACCCTAGCCGGAGTTGGAACAGTTGCCTACCATTTAGCTCTGCCACCTCAGCTTCCAGATGTTCACAACATATTCCACGTCTCGTTGTTGCAGAAGTACGAACCTAATCAGATCCACACCCTTAATTGGGAGGAGCTCTAGATCGACAAAAATGTGACATTCAAAGAATGACCAGTGAAGATCCTCGACTGCTGTGACAAAGTACTCAAAGGGAAGACTATTCCACTCATACGCATGTTATGGAGACACTAAGGGATAAAAGAATCGGCTTGGGAATATGTAGCACTCGACCCTTCACATGGTAACGATATTGTCCGCTTTGGGCAAAACCCTCACGATTTTGTTTTTTTCAGGGCCACCCATCCTTGCATTGCTCCAGAGTAAGCACGCTTAACTGCGGAGTTCTGCTTGTGTCTTTACCACATGAAAAAAGGC
The DNA here is from genome assembly GCA_034768845.1 of Heliamphora exappendiculata. Classification (NCBI taxonomy): domain Eukaryota; kingdom Viridiplantae; phylum Streptophyta; class Magnoliopsida; order Ericales; family Sarraceniaceae; genus Heliamphora; species Heliamphora exappendiculata. The sequence continues at coordinate 4,809 of JAOTRH010186261.1, read as the reverse complement.
ATCGTTGAATATAAGGGTCTAAAATGTTTCTTTTATAGTTCAGGAACTCTCTCTATCTTTCCGGTGTGGGATACTAGGATATCACAATTCACCCTCCTTGGGGTTGCACGTCCTCGTACAGTAGCCTGACAGCTCTGGTAGCTTGCTAGTCTTTATTGACCTGCCCACTCAGTAGCCCGTCCACGTGTCCCACGAGACGACAAGTGCCCACACTCGGAAGTGATGAGAGTCAGCTCTGATATCAACTGTGACGATCCAAAATTTTAGATTCATCTAGAGCGACAAATAAAATACTAGACAACAGAAAGGCAAAATCTTATTATAATATTTCGCAAAAAAATTAAACAATAATTTTATTACATTGTTGTTCTTGCAACGAAAAAAAAATGGAAACAAAAAAATACTGATAATAAACACTCTGGTGGCTAGGTTCACATGAACCAGGGATCTATCTGTTCTTCTATGTTCTCCTCTACGACATCATTCTGCACTTCATAACTTGGTATTTGAATCACCAAGGCAACATAAAACGAAGCCATGAGTTCGAAGAACTTGGTAGACTCATCACAAGTAAAACATGCATCGATAACTAATTACATCAACAAGTAGTAACAATAAACAATAGTTATATCAAAATGCATCGTGATTTAATTAATTAATAATAACTCTAACTAGGATTATCCTAGAACACTACCCAAACACATCCTCCTCGTCATCATCAACATCAAATCTAATACACGAGAAGTTTCTACGGTTCCAATAAGATGATATTCTAGAATAATAACAAGACCCAGCCTACGATTTGTTTCTGCCAGATAATCATCCTAGAATTACAACCGATAATGCATCTGTGTTTGCCTGATAAGTTATCCTAAAATACACACCAGCCTAGTTTACGGTGGGTGTCTGCCAGGTAACTTATCAAAAATTTAAACTCCGTTGGATATCATCAAAGTTCGAATACTGGCCCAGCTTACGGCGGTACACCTTAATAATATCCATCACCACAACAAATCACGACATACGACTAACCCCTCATAATTAACCCGTTATGATTATTAGCATGCAAAATTTATTTATGCAACTCTCCCGATTAACACATTCCCAATAGTTAAAATCATGCTAAATTCGATAATCAACCCGCGATACGAATTATGCTTTTAACAAAAAATGACAACTTAATAAGCGATCATCAATAACAACATGAGATATCTAAACATGCATGAATTGATAAACAAATAATCTTATAATCAAACAAAATATGTCAAGTGTCAATCTGAATCCGAGTTTCGTATTTACATAACTTTATTTTAAACAACATGACCTTTCTGGAAAAAGAATTAAAAATGCAAAACTTGATTGTTGGTTTAATTTTGTTTTAAACGATTTAAAATACTTTTAAAAAATAATTTAACTTTTTTTTACGAAACCTGATTAAAGCTTGACTAATTGATTAATTATTTTCAATGAAATGAACACTCTTAAATTCAGAATATTTATTATAAATATTCAAAAATTCAGCAACTATATGATCAGGATTCATCAAAGTAATTAAATTTTGAAACGATGGAAAACTAGTGATTCAGTTATTTATTTATTTATTTTTGGTTTTTGATTAATTATTTATATTAAAAACAATCCCTTAATATCATAATATTTATCATACATATTAATATACAGTAACTAATTGGAACTAAAAATCAAAAGAAGTGAATAAATACCGATCCGTTGTGAAACTAGTAATTTTGGTTATCTTTTTCGGTTTTCTACGACGGCGCGACGATAGCGACTTCGGTTTGAGATGAATGATTTAGACTATTTCTTAATTCTACAAATTCAGTGGCTTATTCTCCTCTCTTTTTCTAAAAGAACTTTCTCATCTAGGTTAGCATCAAGCTATGATTGAGGAAATGAATGCTCTGGAGGCTAATAATACGTGGAACCTAGTAAGTCTTCTTCCTGGGAAGACTGCGATCGGCTGTAAGTGGGTCCATGTAGTAAAACTTCATTTTGGTGGAACTCTTAAGCGCCTGAAGGCTCGGTTAGTGGCCAAGGGCTATGCTTAGACCTATAGCCTTGACTACTTTGATACCTTTTCTCCTATTGTGAAGATGGCCCCCGTTCGTTTGTTCTTATCCCTACCAGCATCCCATCAATGGCCCTTATATCAACTCGATGCGAAAAATGCCTTCTTTCATGGTGATTTCAAGGAAGAAATTTATATGGAGTAACCACCCGGCTTTGTTGCACAAGGAGGTCCGCTAATCAAGTATGTCGATTAAAGCGCTCCTTATATGATCTGAAGCAGTCTCCCATGGCCTAGTTTGGTCGTTTCAGTTCTGTAGTACAAGAGTTTGGTCTTCAGTAATCAGCAAAGGATCATACTGTATTCTTTCGTCATACCTCAGCCGGATGCATATTACTCTTCGTTTATGTGGATAACATTCTTATTACTGGTAATGACAGTGGAGGAATTGCTGAGCTTAAATCATTCATGAGCACCAAGTTTCAGATGAAAAATCTTGGTGAACTTCAATATTTCTTGGGCATTAAAGTAACCCAGAATAAAAAATGTATGTTCATTTCTCAGCGAAAATATATTCTTGACATTCTAGAGCGTGCAAAATATATGAATACTAAAAGAGTGGACTCATCTATGGAGACTAATGTCAAATTATAACCGAAGAAATGAGTGTCTCTTTCTGATCTTGACCAGTATCGTCGTACAGTGGGACAACTGAATTATCTTACTACGATTACTCGTCCAAATATTTTTTATCCAGACGAAAAACGGTTGGAGAACGAGAAGAAAACGGAACGCTAGAATAATCGAATATTATTTGTAACGATCGACAAAATAAACACAGGTTTAGATCTTACCGGTTAAAAAACGAAACCGTTGATTATAAAAAACACGATGCCAAGAGTATACCTCTAAAAAATCATGACGATCCGACTTCATTTATCCCTTGATCCGTGTAAAAATGCAAACTAATTTTCTTCCCCGAACTCCTAGCAGCACACTGTTGTGATGATAATCTAATCCCTAAGCTACAGTGGGGTGATATTCTACTGATGCGGCTCAATGATATTATATTTAGCCCCAACCCTAATGTTATATGTATTTATATAGAAATAAAGATTTTATATATTCTTAAATATAATTATCCCTTTTACAGGATAATTACACTTACCTCCCTTGAGATTTAAGATTATTACAGGGATCTTCTATGTGATCTTTAAAATTACACTAACCTCTCTTGAGATTTAATTTTTAACATCAATTGCACCAAACTGCTAAAATTCTCGTTAAAATTTAATGAAAATCACCCCTCTCACCCAAAAATCACAATTCAAATCACATTTTTTTCCCCAAAACTACACTTCTCACCCCAAAACCACCCTTCCCAAAACTACAATTCCGTTGAAATTTGAGGTAGAAATGATGGTTTTGGGGGGAAGGTGATTTGAAGGGTGATTTTGGGGTGAAAAGAGTGATTTTGAAGGGGAATGAGCGATTTTCGTTAAATTTCAATGAAAATTTTAACAGTTTAGTGCAATTGATGTTAAAAATTAAATTTCATGAGAAGTTAGTGTAATTTCAGAGACCACATAGGAGGTTCCTGTAATAAACTTAAATCCCATGGGACGTAAGTGTAATTATCCATTTTACTTATTTATTTCTTAATTTTCTTACCCTCCAAAAATGAAATTATAACCTTCTAAAAGTTATTTATTACCTAAAGAGAGTATTACCTTCTAAAAAAATTATTATACTATTAAATTATTTATTATTATTAATATCATTGTTATTAATATTATTAAACTTAAACTTAACGTTAGCATAAAATTTATTATAATCTTATTATTTAAACTTAAATTTTTAGCTTAACTTACTAATCTTATTATTTAAACTTAAAATTTTAACTTAACTTAAAATTAAACTTACTTAGGTTTATTATTATCATAAACTATCACCCATTAGCCATGAATTATATTCTCTACAACAAAATAACTAATTTCTATTTATTATTATTATTTATTAAATATTATTTTATAAAAAAAATCTCGAAAGCTCGAATCGTTACAGAAGACGTCATGCGAGCCAACTACCTACACCTGTTTACGAACGAAGATACGATGCGAAATTTCAAGAACAAAATTTATTTTAAGCAGAGTAGATTGTAAAGACCCACTTTTAGAAATGCCATTAGCAACGGTAGTATGCCAACCAGGATCGCGACTACCCAACTCAAAGAATTATCCAATAAACAAAATAATAATAATAATAATAATAAATAAATAAATAAATAAATAAATAAAACAAAATAAATAATGAAAGCGATAGTAATTATAAAATTAATAATAATAATAATAGTATAACGTATTAAATCACAAAAATATAAATTAAAATAATATCATACACACTCATTCACTCACACAACTTCTACAATAACAACACAATAAAATAATAAACAAATATTAAATCTCTACAATACACAATCCCATTAAAATAATCAAAAGAAATAAAATACTAATACAATAATAATACTAATACATATATTTCATTGTATATATCTTTACATAATCCTAATATAATAATCTAAAATAGTTAAATCCCTACAACGAATAAAGTACTCAAGAAACATCAAATCTCTACAATAAAAATTTCAAATATAATAATCAAAGGCTAAAAAGTAACATTATATATATATATATATATATATATGAGGATAAATATAATTATACACATCTCTACACAATTTAATAAAATATTCAAAAAGCAAAAACTAAAAGTTACTTTAGTGT
>JAOTRH010186250.1:0-11798 GCA_034768845.1 Heliamphora exappendiculata | reverse complement strand
TCAAGGAAGAGGTTGCCAAACAGATCAACGTTGGGTTCCTAATGGTAATTGAGTATCCGAAATGGGTAGCCAACATAGTGTCAGTTTTAAATAAGGACAGTCGTATCCGAGTCTGCATGGACTTTCGAGATCTCAACAAGGCTAGCCCGAAAGACGATTTTTTACTGCCACACATCGACGTCTTGGTAGACAGTACGGCGGGGCACATCTTGTTGTCATTCATGGATGGCTTCTCCAGATACAACCAGATTCTGATGGATCTTGAAGATAGAGAAAAGACGACATTCACCACGCCTTGGGCCACTTATTGCTACCGTGTTATGCCATTTGGCTTGAAGAATGCCGGGGCAACCTATCAAATGGCTGCCACTACCTTATTGCACGACATGATACATAAGGAGGTTGAAGTGTATATGGATGACATGATAGTTAAGTCTAAGGATTGGGAAGGCCGCATCACATCTCTGTAAAAATTCTTTGAAAGGATCCAAAAGTACAAGATGCGGCTCAACCCACAGAAATGTGCATTTAGGGTCATCGCCGGAAAAATGCTTAGATTTATGATCCCTCAAAAATCAAAGTAATTTTAGAAATGCCTCCTTCAAGGACTGAGCGAGAGGTCAGGGGCTTTCTAGGAAAGATTCAATTCATCAGCCACTTTATCGCAAAGTTGACAACTACCTGTGAGCCGCTCTTCCGCCTGCTGAAGAAAGGAGCTGAATTTGAATGGGATAAAAAATGCCAAGACGCCTTTGATGCTGTACGATAATGCTTGCAAAACCCTCCTGTTCTAGCTCCTCCCGAACCTGATAGGCCACTGATCCTTTACTTATCAGTGACTAACTCAGCTATGGGATGTATGCTGGTGCAAGAAGGTGAAATTGAAATAGAAAAGGCTATCTACTACTTAAGCAAGAAGATGACGGGATCAGAGATTCGGTACATGCTGCTAGAGAAGGCATGTTGGGCCTTGGTTTGGGCCTCCCGAAAATTAAGGCACTACATGTTGTCTTTTACATGAACATCATTTTTCGGATGGACCCATTGAAGTGTTTGTTCAAAAAGTCGGCACTGACAGGAAGACTGGCCTGATGGTTATTGTTATTGTCTGAGTTTAATCTCTCGTATGTCACCCGAAAGTCAGCCAATGGCAGGGCAGTGGCAAAATTTCTGGCCGATCAACCAGTGGAAGGGAGTGAAGACACAGAATTTCAGTTTCCTGATGAACAACTGATGAAAGTCGGGGATGACAAGTGGACTCTATATTTCGACGGCGTGTCAAATCAATACGGCTATGGAATAGGAGTCCTCCTTGTCACCCCTGACGACTCACATGTCCCCTTGTCATTGAAGCTCAACTTCGAAGTAACCAATAATTAGGCCGAGTACGAAGCATGCTTAGCCGGATTGAAAACAGCATTAGAACTAGGGGCAAGAAAACTAGAATTCATTGGAGACTCAGCATTGGTAGTTTCGCAAGCAAGAGGAGAATGGAAGGTCAGGGATGTAACCTTAATTCTCTACCATCAAGAACTGGAGAGGCTGATGCCGTGCTTTGAATCAGTAATCTTCACCCATGTGCCAAGATTGCAGAACAAGTTCGCCTATGCACTAGCCACCCTAGCATCCATGATTGACATACCACCTGGAGTTCGGATGAGACCTTTGATAATTGAGTAGAAAAGAAAGCCGGCATATGAAATGACAGCCACTATCGAAGAAAGCACGGACGGACTTCCATGGTATTTTGACATCCAGAACTTCATTGAAAAAGGAGAATATCCCAAGTTTGCCAGTAAAAAGGACAAGCAGGCGATGCGATAACTGTCTGCGCAGTTTGTTATTTGTGGTGGTAAATTAGACAAACGAGGACATTCTGGGGTTAACAAGCTATGTGTAAACAATGAAGAAGGTCAAGAACTGATGAAGCAAATCCATGCAGGACTTTATGGACCACACATGAGCAGAAATATGTTAGCCAAGAAGATCTTACGACAAGGGTACTTTTGGATGATGATGGAAATAGATTGTATTCAGTTTAAGCGGAGGTGTCATAAGTGCCAGATTCACGCAAATCTCATGCACGTTCCCCCATCTCAGCTGTACAATCTGACGTCACCATGGCCGTTTTTAGTATGGGGCATCAACATGATTGGCAGAATAACACCAAAGGCATCTAATGGACACGAGTTTATCTTAGTGGCCATTGACTATTTCACCATGTGGATAGAAGTTGCTTCCTACTCGGTGTTGAAAGCCTCTCATGTTGCCAAGTTTATCAAGCAAAATATCATTTGTCGGTACGGAATTCCCCACGATGTCATCTCGGATAATGGCTCACACTTTCAAGGAGAAGTCCTGGATCTTTTCAAGGAATATCGGATAGTAGCTCATAAGTCCTCACCATATCGGCCACAAACCAACAGAACAGTCGAGGCAGTGAACAAGAACATCAACAAAATTCTACAAAAGACAATCAACTCGCATAAAGATTGGCCAGAGCATCTACCGTTTGCACTCTGGGGATACCGAACGTCGATCAGAACTTCGATCGGAACTACGCCATACTCTTTAGTGTATGGGATGGAAGTTGTTCTTCCCATTGAGGTGGAAATCCCCTCGCTAAAGGCAGTGGCCAAGGCCAGTATCTCAGAAACAGAATGGCAGAGGAACCGGATAGAGGAATTGCTCTTGTTTGATGAAATAAGACTGTAAGCTCTATTTCATGTACAAGGTTACCAAAGGAGGATAGCTCGGGCGTTCAATAAGAAGGTCAAGACTCGAGATCTTAGAGAAGGAGATTTGGTTCTCAAGGAAATCAGAGCTCCTATTTTTTAACCAAGGGGCAAGTTCAAACCAAACTGGTCCGAACCATTTCTCATCAAAACCATCATGACCAGTGGAGCAGTCATCATTATGGATCTAGATGGCAATGTATTCTCCACTCCAGTAAACCTTGATCAACTCAAGAAGTACTATCCCTGAGATAAAAAAAATTAAACATAAAAGAAAAGCTCGCTGAGTTAAAAATCAAAAAGGCAACTCAGGCAAAAAGTTAGAGTAGCCCGCAAGGCCAAAAATCTGAAATGGCAACCTTGGCAAAAGTTAGAGCATCACAAAAGGAGAGTGTCAATACCCGAGTAAAACTAAGCCCGAACTACGTTATGGCCTTATTCCACTTTCTTGGGATACGTAGGCAGCTTCTTTAAAGAAGTCCGGCCACTTTCTTTGTTTTTAACCATCTTTGAATCTAAGTATGACCAATGCAAATTAATTTCTAAATTTTAATAATAAAGTCATTAAAACTTTAGACAAATTTAAGCCATCTTAAACATAAAGTGGAAAGTTTTTCATTACTACAGATAAGACTACAAAGTTCTTAAATAAAGGGAGGGCACACAAGTCCTAAACTCTACGAACAAAATGAAGGAAAATTGTGAAATTTTCAAAACAAAACAGAGGCCCTCAAATTCTCCTCATTTTCGCCACTTGTTTCCCTTCTTTGTCTTTCTTCTCCCTATCTTGTGTCAATCATGTCTTGTATTCAGCAGAAAGATTAGGACACTATAACTTGTGCATCTCCGTCAATGAGCGAGATGGCCAGGCATCCCGATACTGTGCTAGAAAAGGAGCTCGCAGTGCAGAGAAAAATAGATGTTCTCGTATATTGAGGAAAATAGTCTGACTCCGCCCGAACTGTCGCATGATCCAACAGGGGTATTAGAAAGAAGTCCGAGACAAACCAACAAGCAGCACACCAGGATGATCCATAGTGGTCAGAGTCATAGCAGGAATCCACCACCAGGGGCACAGCCAGGTAATGTTGAACCAGTCAGAGAGGAAAGATACTCTTGTCAGGTTGCCTCGATATCACGTATCTGGTAATGCGGGCGGTAAAGGAAAGCAGTAGTATTGTGCCGGTCAGTGGGACGCTTTTGTACAAGGTCCACCCTCTCCATCAGCCAGATCTGTAGCAAGAGTTAAAACAGTAAGAGAAAGGCTTTGCAGTATGACAGAGAACTTGATACAGAGGATGATGCTAAGATCACCTGGAGAAGTAGAGGGTTGCCAATAAAGGTGGTGGTTTCGCCATGATGAGCAGCGTCTAAACCCAGTAATGTCTCAACCAAAACCCATGGGCACAAAGTCTTTTCCCATCCACATTTGGCAAGCAATGTCGACTAGGACACAACTAACCCGCCCATCAGGAGGGACAAGTAGATACTGGGCAAGGAGGCAGAAGCAGAGTGCATAACGGCACCGCAGCTAGAAGTCAAGATCACCGAGGTTGCCAGTAGAATGAAACCTCTCAATAAGCCATGGAATGTTAAGATAGTCACCCGAGGTCAGACGAGTAGCCACCATTTTAGACAAACCGCAGAGCTGCATCACCTGCTACCGAGCCGAGAGAAAAGGAATAGGAATGACAACAGAACTCCGTGGGGTCAAGTCCAAGATGGCAGTAAACTCCTCCACAGTGGGGCAGAGTTCTTTAAAACCAAATCGAAAGACATGGGATTGCGGATCCCACAGTTGTACAGCAGCCATTAGTAAGGGTTTGTTAATCTTTACGGTCTTTAGTAAGAAAAGGGCATTCGAGCTAAATGGGGAAAAGTTCAAACGTTCGATATGGGAGAGTGTTTCGATCCATAAAGAAAGAGGAGAAGCCATCTGAGCCCAAGCAACAGCAAATGGGGCCTTCAGGGCTATATTTATAAGGAAGAAAATGGCAGGAAATCAAAATTTTTGCAAAAAGGACAATCAATGAGGCGACCGCCATCTTGAAACTGGTGACCGCCAACTCAAAAAAGCACAGTATAGTGACATCACTCCTTTGACCAGGCGACCGCCATGTTGAAGAGGGCGACTGCCAGGTATACATTTTGGGAAAGTGGCAACCGCCATGTTATATTATGGCGACCGCCATGTTCTAACATGGCAGGTGTGGGGCAGCTTTCAGTTTGTGTGATCTGAATTAGTTGTGACATCTAAACTATGCACCTAAGGCAGTTTGGGCTGTAAATAAGAGAACCATATGGCAGACAGATAAGTAGATAATGAAATGGCACAAAGGCCCCAAAATGCGTCAAAAAGTAACAAAATGTAATAAGGCAAAAACTGTGGCACCCAAGCTCAATAAACAGCAAAATAGGGGCACGCAAGCCCATGAGTGTATCAAACTGGGGCACGCAAGCCCATCAAAATAAATGTATCAAGAAATAAATAAAGCTGGGAAAGGGGAAAGCTCTCTCTCTCTCACTAATGCCTGGGATGAACTCGCCGGGAAGGGCTAGCCTCCTCTGAGCTATCATCCTCGAAGAGTCTGTCGAAGTCGTCACGATCGTCACTGCTGGAGGTAGAAACGACTCGGGATCAGCTCCAAGCAGATGAAACTGACCCTCTAGAACGAGCCCGAGAGGATGCCCGGGAACCACAGCCTCTAATCGGGGTTGGGGCCGGAGCTGGAGCAGGTGGCGACATCATATTGGCGGCTAGAGCTGGAGGCTGTCAAAAGATAAACAAGACTTAGAGAAGTATAAAGATAGAAAAATACAAAAAAGTTGAAAAAGAACACACAGACTACTCACAACGGCTACTAGTATGAAAGCGACGCCGGCTGCCCGCATCGAGGCATCCATCTGCCGGACCAATACCCTCAAGCCGGTAATCATCAGCATTGCCCGGTCTAACCAAGCCTGATCGACCTGTAGAAGAATACAGTTCAGAAAAGACTAGACGGATAAAACAAGTAATTGAGGGAAAGGTAGAAGACAAACCTGGCCGATGTCAGCCCTGAACTCTGATTCCGGCAGAACAGGAGGCTGTAGAAAGAAGGGGAAGCCGTTAACCATAGTCTGGACATCCCATGGCAACTTTGGGCCTCTACCACTAGCATCAGCAGCTCCGGCAGCTGCTCCAGCAACAGCCGCAGCCCCAGCAGCAGCAGCAGCTCCAATATCAGCGCCTGCAACCTCTGGTACCCGTCCTCATCACCGACCTCTTGAGACAACCGGGCCAGGTCCTAGTGGCCCCATTAGATGAGCTCGGGCCCAGGCTATATAATCTCCCTCCGCTATGAGCAGCTCCATAGCGGGCGTCCCCACGGTCTCCAGTAGAAGGTCAACGGGGCCCAAATCCTTAGTCCGGCGCATATAAGCCGGAGGAACCACTGGGATCCAAAATTCATCTAGGCTGAGTGACTGGCAAACCACTCACTCTCCCAGGTAGTACTCCCACCCAAATGGGCCCTCCAACAAGATACGCCTCGACGCGATATCACGGCTGCGCATCAGATCCTCAACTCTCTACCAGACACCCTAGTAAACCTACAAAGTACAATGATATACACTGCAGCATCAGTAAATGAAATGCAGTAATCAGTATGGTATAGTGTAGTAATTAGTATGGTATGGTGCAGTGAACAAGTACGGTGTAGAAAGTAATGAACAGTAAGTAGGCGATACCTGGTCGGGGGTCATCCGGTCCAAGGACATCCAGAACCGGTCGAGATCCTTCCCTCTGGCTTTCTTCCCCTTCAGCCCACCGGACCACCGGGGTGCACGGGGAATAACTAGAGGGTCTACAGTAGAGTTCGCCGGGATGTGAAGCCCAAGGAACTCATAAGTCCATAATTGCAAAGAAGAAGATGTCAGTAAGCAAAAATGACATATAACAGAAATGGGTAAAGAACTGCGAAAACTATTTCATACCTCCTAGACCCTCCAATATCCCCCGATGTTGAGCTCCTGGGGGAACCGGGTCAAGGTCCGCATAAAACTGCAGAGAGTAGCCAGAGCAGCGCCTCCCCAGTCATAGCTAGCAACCCGGTCAAGATGAGCCAGGCCACCCAAGTAATGCAAATGAACGGTATTCTCCTTGTTCGAAAATAAGGAGGTACCAAACATATACATAAGAAAGCCTCGGGCAACACACTCGTAGTGATGGGGCTCGGTGCACTGAAAGTATCTGAACCGCTCAAAAAACCAGGTGTATCTGACTCTATCGCGATCCATCTGAACAGGAATAGCCCCAAGAAAATACAGCAACGCGTCGGCAAACTGCGTAATGGTGGGATCAAATGGGATGGAAGCTTCTCCAACTCGGATGTCAGTGATGAGGGCAAAATCCAAAGGCGTCAGAGTAGCCTCAAAAGTGGTGAAGTGAAAAGTGTTGGTGGTATCCCACCACCGCTCGGCCAAGGCTGTCAGTCATACCCGGTCATTGCTCGTTCTACCCAGTAGGGGTATGAAATGAGCAAAACCAGAGGCATCAATGTAAGTCCGGCTGGGAGCAGGGAGGGCATCATACCACTCCAACATCTTTCCGGAGGCAGAACCCCCGAAGCCTCCGACATAATGACCAGCCTGTAAAAGAAGACAGATAGAGAACATATAAAGAACAAATCAAGCAAGCAAAGTGTAGGAAATATCTGAAGACAAAGAAAACTAGGCGCCCTAACCTGAGGTTCGTGTGCAAGTGACGACCCTTCGGTTTCTTTCAAGCCTTAAGAAACTAGGCACCTTAACCCTAGGTTCGTGATTTTTAGCGATCCTAAGTTCTGGTGCACCAGTCGACTTTCTATCATTTTTTCTTCTTCCCAAATAAAAAAAATGAGAACAAAAATCTTCTTAAAATTTCTGGAATTTTTCTAAGCTTTCTCGTAAATTTCTAGACCATTCTTAAAATTTTTCTTAAATTTTTTAAAAAATTTCTAGGGTTTTCTAAAATATCCCTAAAATTTTCACAAAATTTTTTTCCAAAATTTTTTTTAAAATTTTCTAAGATTTTCCAAAAAAATTCTAAGCTTTTCCCAAGATTTTTCCAAAATTTTCTAAAAATATTTCCAAAATTTTCTCAAATTTTTTCTAAAATTTTCTAGTATTTTCTAAGATTTTTCCAAAATTTTCTAAGTTTTTCCCAAGATTTCCCCAAAATTTTCTAAAATTTTCTAAGAATTTTCTAAAATTTTTCCAAAATTTTCTCAAAATTTCCTAGTATTTTCAAAAAAAAATTAAATTTTTTTTAAAATTTTTCTATAATTTTCTCAAAATTTTCTAGTATTCTCTAGTATTTTCTAAAAAAATTTTAAAAATTTCTCAAAATTTTCTAGAATTTTCTAAACATTTCAAGGACTTTTTCAAAAATATTTTTCAAAATTTTTCTGAAATTTCTGGAATTTTTCTGAAAACTTTCAAAATTTTCTAATGATTTTCGAAAAATTTATGAGAAAAAAAAGAAGCTTTCCCCGCTAGATTTGTATTTTCCTCGAAATAAATAATAAAGTTTTTAAAGATTTTTTGCTAAAAATAATTGCCCCTTTTGTTTGGTTGTTTAAAAGATCCTAGTTGTCCCTACTATTTTGATCTCCATTGCATAGGTACCTAAGTTAAACTCAAACTCCAATCATCATCAATTAACATTCACACATTACAAATAAATTATCATCAACAGTCATTATCATCAAATCACATCATATGGGGGAATCCTAAACATACGTTTACGTTTGATATTCCATGTTTTGGTATTAAAACAAGTGGGGATAGGATACTTACCGATGGGCGTCGACGAGATATATGATGGCCAAGCTCCCGCAGAAGAAGGTCGACAGCAACAGCATCCTCGGGAGACTCATAGCGTCTCAGGCCACGAGGAACCGCGCGATGAGGTAATAGATCGTACGTGTGCGGGTCAAAAGGTGCCGGATGACCGTCTCCAGTATCGGGGGCCAAAAAGTCAGCTATTGCGGCCTCTACAGTAGCATCAGCAGCCGCCTGAGCCTCAGCAGCTGCTCGCGCCTCCTCCTCAGCAACCCGGCGGGAGGCACGCTCTGCCTCAAGAACAAAGGCATCCATCGCGGCGGCAGGCTACATGGAAACCCCACCAGCAGGAAGGCTGGTGGACATACCCTCGAGAGTACCTAGGGAAGAGCTCCCAGTAGCAGCGGGACCCCGTCGTGCCCCGAGGTCATCGTCTCCCTGACCATGACCCACTATAAAGAGAAAATAGATCACAAACAGAATGGTGTACATCGTGTGACAAAGAAAGGTTCTCACAAGGAAAAGAAAAGGCTAAGGAAAGTGGGAAAGTAAGGGGGGAGGCTAAGAGAAGATGAGATAGAGTCTGAGAGCGTGAGAGAGCTAGAGAGAGAATGGAAGAGTGAAAGAATGAGCCACACCCGCGCGCCTCAAGGGGCCTTATATGCGCCAGGAGTTGGCGGCCGCCATCTCCAATTCTAGCGACCGTCGGGTTTCCCAAAGGTTTGTTCGTGACCGCCAGTTTCAAGGGAATCTTATCCGGCGACCACCACTTTCGAGGGGTTTGGGCTTGGCGACCGCCAGGTTGTCAAGGGTCAGGTCATGTCAGTATTTCATTATGGTATTTTTGGTTGCTTAAGGGACCGTTTGGGTGTGTGTTTTGTTTGTTTTATAATTATTTTTGTGCGCACCTTATTAGAAAAAATAATCTAAATAAAATAATAAATAAAAAAATATAATAAAAAGAAGAAAAGAGAAAAATAATAATGCATAAATAAATTTTTTTTATGATGAGCTATTTTGTGTACATTTTCAAAAATATTTTGTTAGTTTCAAAACTGTGTTTTTTTTTCAAAATAAGGTTTTCCTTAAATTTTATTTTATTTTATTTTTTTTGGCAATGTTTCCTCTCCGATAAATCTAATTCGAAACCATAACTTGGTTTTTAGTCTCGTACTTCATTCCGAATTTTTAGATCTTGACTCGGCCTATTAATTTGTGGTTATCTTTTTCGATAAATTTAATTTTAAGCCATAAGTTAATTTTTAATTATTTTTAATCTCGTATCTCATCCCGAATTTTGGGCCTCAATTCGACCTATTAATACGTGATATCCTCTCCGAAAAATTTAACCTTAAGCCGTAACTTGGCTTTTTAGATCTTAGCTCGATCTCTTAATTTGCAGTCTTTCTTCTAATAAATCAAAGTTTTCAGCCGGAACTTGGCCTCTGATCATTTTAAATCTCGTTTCCAATAAACCTACCTTTAAGTCTGGGGTTCTTAAATCCTGACTTAAACTATCAAATTGATGTTTACCTCCCCGGTTCTCCTCAAGACCATAAACTGACTCGTCGGTCCACTTCACGACCCTAAACTTACTCATCAGACCTCTTCACGACCCTAAACTGGCTCTTCAGTCCTCCTCACGACCCTAAACTGACTCGTCGATCCTCCTCATGACCATAAATAGACTCGTTGGTCCTCCTCAAGACCATAAATTGACTCCCTAGTCCTCCTTACGACCCTAAATTGACTCATCGGCCTTCTTCCCGGCCTTAAATTGACTCATCGGTCCTCCTCATGACCCTAAACTGACTCATCACGACCCTAAACTGACTCATCGGTCCTCCTCATGACCATAAACTGACTCGTCGGTCCTACTCATGACCCTAAACTAACTCGGACCTCCTCATAACCATAAACTGACCCATTGGTCTTTTTCCTAATCCTAAACTGACTCATCGGTCCTCCTTACGGCCCTAAATTGACTCCTCGATCGTCCTCATGATCATAAACTGACTCATCGGTCCTCCTCATAACCCTAAACTGTCTCGGTCCTCCTCATGACCATAAACTGACCCATCGGTCCCTTTTATGACCCTAAACTGACTCGTCGGTCCTTTTCATGATCATAAACTGACTCGTAGGTCCTCCTCACAACCCTAAATTGACTCGTCGGTCCTCCTCATGACCATAAACTGACTCGTGTTTTACACTATACTTGTCATACATCACATTTCTTATCTTACATCCTTGCATCTTGCCCCATGAACTACGTTCTGATCTGATCCCTAGCAAAGGGGTACATAGGTAACTCGATAAAAATTTGGGTACGACCAAAATCATATGCATGTTAGTGTGCTTGTGGCCCAAGATTGACGGCTCTGTCAAATGATTGTTGTCTCTGAATCTTTGATATAATTTGTTTCACGCATTGCTACGTAAGTTATATCAAAGAGGGACAACTGTAGACACCCCAATTTGTTCCCGCCTAATCTTAGGCGAATCCAATGAAGAAAACAGGTGGAATAGTGCCTCGATACAATCCTCGAGAAGTGATCCAAGCTCGATATTTGAAACCGGAACCTTCAAACAAATGAAATTTTATCAAACCACCAAAACTTACTGCCCAAGTAAGGCGACTGCTAACTTGCATTGTGGCGCCCGTCATAGAATTTTGTGGAAACCCTAGCCAAAAGTGGCGACCGCCACCTTTCATCATGGCGACCACCAACTCCCATTGTGGCTACCGCCATAGAACTTTGTGAAACCTTCTAAAAATATGGCGACCGCCAACTTCTATTTTAGCGACCTCCAACTCCAAATAGCCTGACGTGTCCCAAAACGTGGCAACACCTCATTGGTTGAATAATTCTATAAATACTGTACCCCAGTGTACGCTTTCAGTACGAATTTTGAGGCAGAGAGACTCTGCCAATACATCGAGCGATCCCGAGCCCCGACCCTGAAGTCCTATCGAAATACCGAGTCCTGAGCCTCTAATACGTATATTGAAGCCTACATTGCTTGGATCACCACTCGAGGATTGGCACGCCGAGGCACATTCCAAAACTTGAGGATTCCCCGGCAATCTAGGTATCCCGTTCAGATCCCTGATCTTTCTAAACTCTACTTTCTCTCTTTGGAATTGTTAGATCTAGGCAACCCAAGAGGGGGGTGAATTGGATCTTTTCTATTTTAAAGGAAATTTAAAGCCTTTTTTTGAAATCTTTTAATATTGCAATATGAAAAGGTATGCAAGAA
>JAOTRH010186239.1:0-11798 GCA_034768845.1 Heliamphora exappendiculata | reverse complement strand
TAGAAAAATACCTTTTGTCGATCTATTCTTCAACTACGATTTGATTCCGAGTTGAAACTCCAGTCAGATCTTCTACTATATTCCCTTATGCGATCCTCGAACGTATTGTGGGCTACGGTCTATCGAGAACTCGTACCGGCAGAACTCAGATATATTGTAGTCTTGAAAGACAAAATATGATATATAATCTATCAATCTCAAACTGGTTCAGGCTACCCGCGTATATATAGGGCTACAGCAGGAACTTGGAGAGTAATTATGAGTAAAACTTTTAGTGGAGCACAGATACCTACAAGTGATTTCTGCAATTATGAAAAGACGCATCGGTTTCTGCAATGATATAAAACACTGAATTACAGTTCACACAACTAAAGAACTATAATTGCAGTCTGACCCATAATCTCAAGATAGAGTTTTAATTTTAAAAGATTGTCTTTATGTACCTTCCGTTAGGTAGAATTTAATTTCAGTTTCTAGATTGATTAAGGATAAATACTCTATGTATTTTAATAATTCTGTAGTTATTAAGGATAATAAATGTTTTATTTGTTCAGGTACATTGGCGGATAATCTATATGTTATAACTCCTATCTCTCATACATTACAACTAAATAAATTAAATAATACATCTAATTTACCATTTAAAATAAACGAACCTTCTAAAATGAACCAAACGTATCTTTGGCACATACGCCTAGGTCATATAAGTCTGAAAATGATAAATAGACTGGTTGAAGATAGACCTTTTAGTTGACTGGAAGTGGAGGCACTTTCAGTATGTGATTCTTGCTTGGAAGAAAAATAGCTAAGAAGCCATTTCGGCTAAAGGCTATAGAGCTAAAGAACTGTTAAAACTAGTTCACTCTGATATATGTGGACCCATAACTATCCGGGCTAGAGGAGGCTTTGAGTATTTGTCACTTTCAATGACAATTACGCAAGGTACGAGTACATTTATTTGATGCACCGTAAGTCTGAATGCATTGAGAAATTCAAAGAATTTAAAGAGAAAACGGAGAAGTATCTGGGTAAATGTATCAAAACACTACAGTTTGACTGTGGTTGGGAACACCTCTTTGGGGAGTTTAGGCACTACTTGTTAATGGAGGGGATTACATCCCAGTTGACTGCACTGGGTACTCCACAGTAGAATGGTGTAGTAGAAAGAATGAATAAGACTCTTATGCAGATGGTAAGATCTATGATGAGTTATTCAAAGTCACTTGATTTATTTTGGGGATTTGCATTTGTCACATCCCATACTCCGAGTCACGTGAAACACCTACAATCAACCAAGCATAACACTCAACCCGATAATACACTCTCAATATAAAACATACATGCATTGTATATAATCGGCAAAAGGCTTACATAACACGGTTCCAACACCGAAAAAATATGTAAACATATATGATACAGAAAGAACAAAAAGGAAGACTACATATCTTCTGCCTCTCCAGTAACCCCGAGTTAACCTTCGTGACCGGTATCTGAAAAATATTTTAAATCCCACACCGTGAGCCAAAGCTCAATAAAAACTAGACATAGCATGAAATATAAGCTAAACATTCTAGGAAAACGAGGTGCAATTTTTGGCTCTCTTTCAAGCCTTTAAAACAATTTTCACATGCAAATGGAAAAGCGAGGATAAGAACCGTAGTTGACTCACAAGAGCCTTGAAAACGGTTTGAAAACGATTTTTATGTCACGACTCACATGGGTCGTAAAAACACTTTAAACTTGGTTTTATCCATCCCACAATGCAATACATGCAATCCTTGTACCTTCTCGGACTTTCACCGAGGGACCATAGCTCCCGAATAATGCACATTTTTGGCCTCTCCCAAAAGACCTCAGCCCCAACGAACGCACCTTCTCGGGTCCTCCCCGAAAGACTTCAACCCCAACGAACACTCCTTCTCGGCCTCTCGCCGAATGACCTCAGCTCCAACGAACACTCCTTGTTAACCAGGGTTAACATTCACAAAACCACATGTCCATCTATCCCATTCCATACACATATGCATAAATAAACCAAGATTTTAATGCATAAGACCACGTACAAACATTACGTTTCACAAATTACGTCACATGCTACATACGCGACTCACGCTACACTTGCAACCCATGCAACATGCACCACATGCATCTACTCCTCAAATCCACACATATACATGTCTATAAAACTTTGAGTTTTAAAGCATGAAATCACGTTACACATAACGACATCAAAGCCATGCAATTCACCTACGTAATCTGTACATAAATAAACTAAAATTAAAAATGCACAAAGCCATGTATATCTACGCATCATGACACCACCCGCCACATAACTCGGCATCCACTCACATGGACACCCGACAACCCACATAACCAAGCATAACCCAAAGGTCAGCACTAAACCCATAAGACCCTGATTTCACAAACCAACACATTTTCTCAAAAAAGAGCCACGGGCCCAAACACGCCGCTCACCCAACGATGAACAAACACCACGCACCTAATTGTTCACCAGCACCCACATCTAACCATGCACGTCACCCCCGAGGACGGCACCTACACAAGCATTGAGGCTACGACACGACCCCCGAAGCCACAACACAACCAACATAGCCCAAAAAGATTCCAACAGTATTTCAGTCGATTAATCCCATATATCAATCAACTGAATACCATTGAAAACCCAAGACCCAACCACCAAACAACAAAACACAACAGCCCAGGACCCCATTTAGTCGATCCAAACACGGTATTGGAATCTCACAAAAACGCTCTAAAAACATTGGTCAGTGGACTGACCCTTACGGTCCGATTGACTGAACCCACAAACCCATGATCTAGTTGAGTGACCCCACGATCCAGTCGACAAAACCCAGGCAAAAATAGTTTCTGAGCCACTATTTTAGCCTCTCAAACCTCGAATCAAAGCCTTTAAACTCCGATCCAACACCCCCGGACATACACACGCCCAAGCCTAACACCAAAACCTTGAAAAGAACACCCGAAACACGATTTCATCCACTGAAAACGATGAAAAACGATTTTGAACCCCAAAATCCAACTTTTAAAATAAAATCAATTTTCATGCATTTTTACCAGTAAAAACACACACGATTACATATAGCACCCTTATAAGACATGAGAGTCTAGGATCCTACCTCGGTGAGTTAAAAACTCGACGCCTTGATCTACGTTGAAAATCTAACTTTGCTAGAATGAAATTTCGTCAGGATGAACGCGTAGCCTACCGTTCCAATGACAAGGATCCGCTGTTGGATCGTCAAAAATCGAGCCCCGGGCACTCGAGAAGCTAGAGAGAAGGTAGAGAGAAAATGAGAAAATTTAGCTGAAAAGTTTTGAAAATATCTAACGCCAAATATTTATTGGTCACGAAAATATATATATATTTTTTAAAATTTGTACCGCAACGCCCAACGGCCTCGGGAATCAACCCCACATGCATATCTAAGTCCGATCATGCATCAAAATGCATATAAACATGCTGCAATGAAAACACTAAATGCGCATCGAAAAATGCCAAAAAAAAAAAAAACGAGTTAGGGTCTCATAATTCTATCTCTCTTAAAGGAATTTTATCCCCAAAATTCACCACAAGGTCAAAAGAAAACAACCGCGCAATTGCAGTCGACACAAGTATAAGAGATGGTCAGCCAAACCATTTCTAAGATATAGCCAAACAAGGACATGCATCCTAAACAATGGCTAACTATCTCAAAGACGGTATCTACAACTCACCCCAGCCTCACATCCTCACCAACCGCTGCCTCAACACAGCACACCACCCACGAAATCCATCACCAACTCCTAAATAGAGAAATCTAGAACACAGGCCCCAAAATCTACATACTCAGAAAGTACCTTTGCTCCCTGAAGGCATAGCTGCATCTTCAGGCACGGCCGGTGCCCTCGAAGAACTGGGAGCTACGAGAGCATACACTCTGCTCTGCGTCAACTTGGTCTATCCACCATAGCCCGGCGCTGTCGGCTGTCGTACCGACTGAATTGAAGTTCATCTGTCTATAATCCAAGAAGTTTGAACTGCAAGAGGTTGTTGTCGATCCTGCACAAATGAACCCGTTGGTGTGCCCACTGTACTAGATGCACTCTCTCTCTGGAGACAGTTCCTGCGAATATGCTCAGGCTGGTTACATCCATAATATATCTGTAGCTCCCTCCCATGTGACTGAATCCATGAACCCTGGGACTGTCTCGACTGCGGGCAATCCACCATACGATGTCCAGGCTGCCTACACTGATAGCAAATCATCTCCCTCTGCTCTGGCCTCCCAGATGAAGCCACTGATGGTGCTGGTGCAGAGAATTATTGTGGTAATCTAGATGGATGAAAGTTGGGATCAGAGGACCTCTGCCTCTTGCTGGAATGCCCACCTATCTATGCCTCTGTCCCACCCTGTGGTGTCTTGGCCTCCCTTGAAACCCGAATCTCAGTTATAATATTCTCAACCCTCGTTGCTGCCTTCACCAGTTCTGTGAACACACGAAGTCCCATTCTAACCACACACTCCCTGATCGCTGGCCTCAAGCCTTGCTCAAACCTCATTGAACGAAGCTCTGTGCTCACCAACTCCAGTGCAAATCAGGACAAGCTCATAAACCTAGCCTTGTACTGCATAATATCCATCGCCCCCTGGGTGAGGATGTAGAACTCCTCCCTGTATAAGTCCCTCTTTGAAGTCAGGAAGTATTTCGCCAGAAAAACTCCTATAAAGGCTATCCATGTGACCCCCATAGTGTTCCTAGCATATTTCCATCACGCGTGAGCATTACCTCTCAACTGAAATGTGGCAAAAGAAACTCGCAACTCGTCCTCAGCTATCGGCAGCATGTCAAGGATTCGAATCACCAATTCCAGCCACTCTGTCGCCACTATAGGATCAGGATCTCCAGTAAAGGTAGGTGGATCCATGTGCCTAACCTCCCGCATTGCTACTATAGCCCTCGACTCAGACACTCTCTCTCTAACGGTCACACCTCTAGCTGCCTCAACCAACTACTGGATGGAACCAACCAGCACACGCAGCAACTCAATCGCATCCATCGGTCCTCGGGGTGCATTTTCTTTCCCAGCATCAGGGGTAGGCACATCCCCTTGGCCAAAATCATGGCCACGGCCTCGACCACGGCCTCGCCCTCTCCTCGCAGACATCGTGTCTACATGAAAGAAACACAGAACATAAGATGCAGCATATAAGCACGAGCCACATAAGCATGCTAACACGTTATCACATAGGTTCATGCTAAACAAACTCCACATACTAAGGAGAACCGACAAGAATGACGCATCAATCTCGATAACCTACTCAGATTCCATACTAGAAATCACGTCAGCTAAATGCGTTTCTAACTTGGCTCCCAAGTTTGTTAATTCAAACGCCCAAAGGCAAGACTAATCAATCTTAAGGTTCAACTCCCATGCTCACAGATAACAATATTCTCATGCTTAACATGCTAACACGTTCATGTTATCAAAACATTTAAACACATGCAATTAACCTCACACGGTGATACACCCTCTTCCCACGACTCTTAGGTATTCGAACCCAGAGCTCTGATACCAAGTTGTCACGCCCCACACTCACGGTCACATGAAACACCCATAATCAACCAAATATAACACCCAACCCGAGAATACACTATTAATCTAAAACATACATGCATTGTATATAATCGTCAAAAGGCTTAAATTACACAGTTCCAACACCGAAAAAAATATGTAAACATATATGATACAGAAAGAACAAAAGGAAGACTACAGATCTTTCGCCTCTCCAATAATCCCAAATCAACCTGCGTGACCGGTACCTAAAAAATATTTTAAATCCCACACCGTAAGCCAAAGCTCAGAAGAAACTAGACAGAGCATGAAATATAATCTAAACATGCTAGGAAAATGAGGTGCAGTTTTTGACTCTTTTTCAAGCCTTTAAAATAATTTTCACATGTAAAGAAGAAAATGAGGATAAGAACCATAGTTGACTCACAAGAGCCTTGAAAACGGGTTTTTATGTCACAACTCACACGGGTCGTAAAAACACTTTAAACTTGGTTTTATTCATCCCACAATGTAATACATGCAATCCATGTACCTTTTTGAACTTTCACCGAGAGACCGCAGCCCCTGAATAATACACCTTTTCGGCCTTTCCCAAAGGACCTCAGCCCCAAAAAACACACCTTCCCGGCCCCTTGCCGAAGGACCTCAGCTCCAACAAACACTCCCTATTAATTAGGGTTAGCATTCACAGAACCACATGTCCATATGTCCCATTCCACAGACATATGCATAAATAAACCAGGATTTTAATGCATAAAACCATGTATAAACATTGCGTTTCACAAACCACGTCACATGCTACACACGCGACTCACGCTACACTTGCAACCCATGCATCTGCTTCTTAGATCCACACATATACATGCCTAGAAAACTATGAGTTTTAAAGCATGAAACCACGTTACATATAACGACATCAAAGCCATGCAATTCACCTACGTAATCCGTACATAAATAAACTAGAGTTATAAATGCACAAAGCCATGTATAACTACACATCATGACACCACTCGGCACATAACTCGACATCCACTCACATGGACACCCGACAACCCGCAGAACCGAGCTTAACCCGAAGGTCAGCACTAAACCCATAAAACCCCAGTTTCACAAACTAGCACATTTTCTCAAAATAGAGCCATGGGCCCAAACACATCGCGCACCCAATGGTGAACAAACACCACGCACCTAACCTTTCACTAACACCCGCATCTTACCATGCACGTCACCCCCGAGGAAGGCACCTACACAAACACCCGAGGCCACGACACGAGCCCCGAAGCCACAACACAACCAACAGAGCCCAAAAAGAATCCAACAGTATTTCAGTCAACTAATCCCATATATCAATCAACTAAATACCATTGAAAACCCAAGACCCAACCACCAAACAACAAAACACAACAGCCTAGGACCCCAGTCGACTGGACCCCATCCAATTGACCCGAACACAGTACTGGAATCTCACAAAAATGCCCTACAAACACTGGTCAATCGACTGGCCCTCACGATCCGCTCGATTGAACCCACAAACCCACGATCCAGTCGACTAACCCCACGATCCAGATGAATGAACCCATGCGAAAATAGTTTTCGAGCCACTATTTTAGCCTCCCAAACCTCGAATCAAAGCCTCTAAATTCCCATCCAACACCCTCGAACATACACACGCCCAAGCCTAACACCAAAACCTTGAAAGGAACACCCCAAACACGATTCCATCCACTGAAAACGTCAAAAAATGATTTTGACCCCCAAAACCCAACTTTTAAAACAAAATTAGTTTTCATGCATTTTAACCAGTAAAAACACACACGATTACACGTAGCACCCTTATAAGATATGAGAGTCTTAGATCCTATATCGGTGAGCTAAAAACATGACACCCCGAACCACATGTAAAACTAAATTTTATCGAAATAAAATTTCGTTCGGATGAACGCGTAGCCTACCGTTCCAATAACAAGGATCCGCTGTTGGATCGTCGAAAATCGAGCCTTGGGAACCTAAGAAGTTAGAGAGAAGGTAGAGAGAAAAAGGAGAAAACTTAACTGAGAAGTTTTGAAAATATCTTTTGAAAATATCTAACGCTAGATATTTATAGGTAACTAAAATATCTTTTTTTTTGAAATTCGCACCGCAACGCCCAACGGCTCTGAAAATCAACCCCATATGCATATCTAAGCCCGATCATGCATCAAGACACATATAAACATGCTGCAACGAAAACACTAAACGCACATAAAAAAATGCTAAAAAAAGAAAACGGGTCAGGGTCTCACAACTCTACCCTCTTAAAGGAATTTCGTCCTAAAAATTCACCACAAGGTCAAAAGAAAACAACCGCGTCAATCGCAACCAACACAAGTATAAGAGATGATCATCCAAACTATTCCTAAGATATAGTCAGATAAGATTAGGCATCCTAAACAACGGCTAACTATCTCAAAGACGGGATCTACAACTCACCCCAACCTCACATCCTCACCAACCGCTGCCTCAACACAGCACACCACCCATGAAATCCATCACCAACACCCAAATAGAGAAATGTAGAACACAGGCCCCAAAATCTGCATACTCAGAATGTACCTCTGCTTCCTGAAGGCATAGTTGCGTCTTCAGGCATGGTCAGTGCCCTCGAAGAACTGGGAGCTACGAGAGCATATGCTATGCTCTGCGTTAACCTGGTCTATCCACCATAGCCCGGCGTTGTCGACTGTCGTACCGACTGAACTAAATTTTTCCTATCTGTAATCTGGGAAGTCTGAACTGCAGGAGGCTATTGTCGATCCTGCATAATTGAACCCACTGGTGTGCCCACTGTACTCGGCACACTCTCTCTCTGGGGACAGTTCCTATGAATATGCCCAGGCTAGCCACATCCATAACAAATCTGTAGCTCCCTCCCTTGTGACTGAATCCATGAACCCTAGGATTGCCTCGGCTGTGGGTAATCCACTATACGATGTCCAAGCTGCCTACACTGATAGCAAATCTGCTCCCTCTGCTCTGGCCTCCCAGATGAAGCCACTGATGGTGTTGGTGCAGAGAATTACTGTGGTAATCTAGATGGATGAAAGTTAGAACCAGAGGACCTCTACCACTTGTTGGAACGCCCACCTGTCTATGCCTCTGTCCCACCATGTGGTGTCTTGGCCTCCCTCGAAACCCGAATCTCAGTCATAGTATTCTCAACTCTTGTTGTTGCCTGCACCAGCTCTGTGATCACACGAAGTCCCATTCCAACCACACGCTCCCTGATCGCTGACCTCAAGCCCTGCTCAAACCTCATCAAACGCAGCTCATCTATGCTCACAAACTCTGGTGCAAATTAGGACAAGCTCATAAACCTGGCCTCGTACTGCATAGTATCCATCCCCCCCTGGGTGAGGATGTAGAACTCCTCCCTATATAAGTCTCTCTTCGAAACCAGGAAGTATTTCTCTAGAAAAACTCCTGTAAAGGCCGTCCAAGTGACCCACACAGTGTTCCTGGAATATTTCCCCCACGCGTGAGCATTACTGTTGGAGGAAAAACTATCAAGATCATTGTTTTTGAAAAACAATTATCGGTAAAAAATTAACTAGACGGGCAAACGCCGAAACGGGTTCCAGATAAAACTTTTGACAAAAAATGATCAAAACAAAACCCGTGCAACCAAAGTTAATTTAGAAGAATACCTCTTGTCGATCTAATCTCCAACTACGACTTGATTCCGAGTTGAAGCTCCAGTCAGATCTTCTACTGTATTTTCTTATGCGATCCTCGAACGTAGTGTGGGCTACGATCCTCCGAGAACTCGTACCGGTAGAACTCCGATATATTTTTAAGTCTTGAAAGACAAAAATAATATCATAATAATATATGAGATATCTGAACTATCAATTTTATCAATCTCAAACTGGGTCAGCCTACCTGCGTATATATAGGGCTACATCAGGGACCTGGGGAAAAATTATGAGTAAGACATCCAGTGGAACACAAACACCTACCAGCGGTTTCTATAATTAAGGAAAGACGCATAGTGGTATATGCAATTATGGAAAACCAGCAGCGATTTTTGCAATTTCAGTAAAATAATAAATTACAGCTCACACCACGAAAGAACTATAATTGCACTTTGACCCATAATCTCAAGACCTTCTAGCATTGAGCTCCTGTTATTTAATGCTTATCATTTCTCACCACATTAAGATTTTCGTTACCCGCCAATTAAATTTAATTACTGACAATTTAATTTAATCGGCATCTTGATAATCCTTTATCCCTTCCGCTTAACTTATTTGACCGCCGGATAATTAAATCCACCTGCAGGGTTTGGCCCGGTCAAAACTTATAAGCATCCTTAAGGGGGTATCGTCAGTCCCGATCATTCGGAACGCGAATTCCGTTAATAATTAATATTTACCATATAAATAATATCGCTATCTAACTCACCGGGAATATAGACCCATATAAGATCGCACCCTCTAATAAATCAAAACAACGAATGTTAAATATATGCAAATCAATAATTATTTCAGGATTAAGAGGATAAGCATTATTCATAATAACTTTGGGGTGTAAATTAATTTATATAGTCAGTAGTCAGTACAAAATTAATTACCCAAATGTCACGTTCAATACACACAAAGTGTACTGGCAGAGAGAGTGGGAACAATAGACGACGCTATTATCTGTTTGCCGTAACCAAGACATACCTACTAAAACTCTGTACCACAGTCGTACCAATGGTATGTCCATTTCCATCTAAATTGTGAACATAAAACTTATATTCCGCAAGAACCTAAAATCTGGCCTTTTGTGTGTAAGCCGTACTCTACACACTAGATTAAATACTATACGGAATATTGGACATCCATGCATATCAAAGAAATGATACACATACATTGCTCATAAAGATTATCATAAAATGGAAAACTAATTTTATAAAAAATAAAATTAAATACTAAAAACATGATTTTCAGTATACCAACCATAACAATCTTCCATTTATATTCAAAACCATGCTGTCATACATCTGACTCTCATACCCTTTACATGACTTTCTAAAGCCTTAGCCGGTAAGCTCTTTGTAAAGAATCTGCAAGGTTGTCTCATGATGCAAGCACTATGTTTGACTAAAAATCCGAGTCTGTGTACCCCAAAGGTACTAGACTGTCTTCCTGGTAAACCAACATATAATTCTTAGTCCTTTTAGGTACTGATTATATTCTTTACCGCAGTCTAATACTTTTGCCATCGGTTAGACTGATATCTGCTAACCATGCCAACGGCAAAACAGATGTTGGGTCTAGTGCAAAGTATAGCATACATGAGGCTTTCTACTGTCGAAGCATAAAGAACCGCCTTCATCTTCTCTATCTCATCAGGTGTCTTAGGACGCTAATCCTTAGATAGAGTGATTCCATGCCTGAAAAGGAGAAACCCTTTCTTGGAATACTGTATGCTAAAATGAGCAAGGATATTATTGATATACTTTGCTTGTGATAAGCCTAACATCCTTTGTTTCTGATCTCGCACAAGCTTGATCCTAAAGATGTGACTGGCTTCTCCCAAGCCCTTCATATCGAACTGCCCAAATAACCATATTTTAACCGTAGACAATGCCCCCACATCATTTTCGATGAGAAAGATATCGTCTACATAAAGTACTAGAAAGATCACCACGCTTCCATCACGCTTCTTGTACACACAGGACTCATCCGGACTTTGATCAAAACTAGAAGATTTTATGACTTGATCGAACCTAGTGTTCCAAGACCTTGATGACTGCTTAAGTTCATAAATTGATCTCTTAAGCTTACACAACATGTGTTCATGGTCCTTTGAAATGAATCGGTCTGGCTGTATCATATAGATACACTCGTCAAGATTTTCGTTAAGAAAAGCTGTCTTGACGTCCATTTGCCATATTTTGTAATCGAAATGTGCGGTAATGGATAAGAGAATCCGGATAGACTTAAGCATAGTTACAGGTAAAAAAGTTTCCTCATAGGTGATCCCTCCTTTATGAGTGAACCCTTTAGCAACAAGCCTAGTTTTGAAAGTTTCAACCTTCCCGTATACTCCTCTCTTCCTCTTGTAGATCCACTTGCATACAATGGATTTTATCCCTTCGAGTGGCTCTACAAGTTTCCAGACCTGATTGGAATACATAGATTCCATATCTGAATTCATAGCCCTTTGCCAAAGATCT
>JAOTRH010186218.1:0-11800 GCA_034768845.1 Heliamphora exappendiculata | reverse complement strand
TTATTGTTATTTACCGATTCTAAAATTGGGTTCGTTGATTCATTGGCTCCCATTAACGCCTGAATTTTCTTGGTTGTTGCTTCGATTATTATAAGAGAGAGGGTAGTCGAGTGGAGAGAGAAAGACGCTGGCTGAAACACACATATTGGATGGAGAAGAGACCTCATCGCTCTTGGGAATATTTGAGCAAGTGCCTGCAACAATGGGATCCTCCGTCGACGATTCTGGCCGTCGCAAGGTCCACTTTGAAGATCACTTAGCCGTTGAAATCCCCGAAACTGCCCACCAGATCAGCCATGGTACGTTTCTCTCTTCTTTTTTCTCCCTTCCCATTTACTCTGATAGTTCGATTTTAATTTTCTTTTTTTTAGAGATATATGCTATGTATACACATATCGATTCTCTCTTTGTCTGGAATTGAGAAATGTTTCTCTTTTTGTTTGTCAAAAAGATATAGATACCCATAAAATAGTCTGTGAATTTTATTTAGAGTTTAAAATAGATGAATCATATTCACTTGGGTTTCGTAAAAGGAAAAATAAATAATAATCAATTTTATTTTATTGCAAGTGTGTTCAATTGTTGAAAAAAAAATATGAGTCTCACGATTAACAATTTTTGTTGGAGGTGTGAAGAAAATTCAATGGAGAAACGGACCGCTCAAGCTGTCTGAAACAGCTTGTAGTAGTTTGCAAGCCTGTAGGAGAAATCGAGAGGCATCACTAACCGCTCGATACTAATCGAGTGGTCTGTGCAAATCCATTGTTTTAATTGCAGTCTAGGGTCAAATCTATTGTTTTAATTGCAGTCTAGGGTTTCGTGCAGGTATAATGTTTTGATGTGTTTGTGACCTAATTCTCTCCTCTCAAGCCTTGGAACACTTGGTACTCTATACGCAAAAGGTTTCTAGTGAAAGTGTCAGTCCGTGGATGTAGGCATTACTTGCCGAACCACGTAAATCTATGCGTCTCTATTATGTGGATTGTTTTTTTTCTTGTTCGTTATCTTTTGTGGCTTGTGCATGTTTCGACAAGGCTTGTGGTTGGATTTGATTGTGATTTATATCAAATTTGCAACAATCTTCTTGTAAGAAATATATTTCTATAAAATAAATTATATAAAAAGTATAAAATTATGCATCGTGAGAAAATTTAAAACTGAATTTTCTATTGACTTTTTTGCAAACTAAACATGTAACATAAACTAATTTCATTAAATTTTACTTTTTTTTTTCTTTTTCTACACTTCACTTTGTGAATCACCTTCTCGTATAATTTTTTTGTGAACTAAACATAGCCTTGAGTGTGTAGGTTCCATCCATCAATTTCAAATTCTATGGGATTATCTTTTAAAACGTAGTATTGTTGTTTGTTTGTTGATTCAATTGTTACCCAATAACGCTTGATATGCACTTTCCTTTTTCTGGGATTTTGTGTAGATTCATGGTTTCAAGTGGGATTCGTCCTCAGCACTGGTATTAATAGTTCTTATGTACTGGGATATTCTGGGACAATCATGGTTCCTCTCGGATGGATTGGCGGCGTAATTGGTTTAATTATTGCCACAGCAATCTCTCTTTATGCAAATTCTCTTGTTGCTAAGCTCCATGAATTCGGAGGAAAAAGACATATCAGATACAGAGACCTCGCGGGATTTTTATACGGTATGAACTAACCACTGAAGGAAAATGTGGGCAAGTGAAAAAAAATGGGAAAATGAAAAGAAAAATATGAGCTATGTCCTTTAATTCAATCTCATCTCATTTTATTGCTTTATAGCTTAACAAAGTTTTTGATTTCACAGGTAGGAAAGCTTATTCGACTACATGGGCTTTTCAATATGCAAATCTGTTCATGATAAACACCGGATATATCATTTTGGCTGGTCAAGCTCTAAAGGTTTAAGCCTCAATTTGTTCAATAAGGTTTCATTCACTTGATGGGAAAGAAAATGAAAATGAAAATGAAAAAAATAATTGTTTTATTTTCTTACGTGCGTATTCAGTTGCCACAGGAAAATGACAATCCCACGATAAAAGTTTTCTACGAGAAAAGTTCTCCTACAAAATCAATCCCGTTAAAAGTATAGGATTAATGCATCACGGAAAAGTTGAAAACTAATTTTTCTACTAACTTTCTTACAACCTAAACATCTAATGGAACTAAATTCGTTTATATTTTATTCGTTTCTTTTTCTTCATTTCACTTTTCTCGTGAATTCTATTCTCGCGTGATTTTCCCAACAACTGAACAAAGGTTAAATTTGATAAAATAGGTAATTTAATGTTTTGATGATGTGAGAGGTTTTTTTTTTTTTTCCCCTGAGCTCGTTAGTTTGGATAATTTGATGTGCAGGCTGTGTATGTTCTTTTTAGGGATGACGATGCCATGAAACTTCCACACTTTATTGCAATATCTGGGGTTGTATGTGCCATGTTTGCAATTGGGATACCCCATTTGTCAGCTCTAAGGATTTGGCTAGGATTTTCAACATTTTTCAGTCTAGTTTATATAGTTACAACAATTGTACTAGCAGTTCGAGATGGTAAGATTTGCCTCTTTTCATTATCATCTATAATGCAAGTGATGTCAAAGTTCATTTGTAGGCACTCTGTTATTACTCTTCAAGGATTTTAGGAATTCTTTCACTTTTCATCTAGAATATCCCAGCGTTCATCTAAATCATTTGTGCATTATTTTATATTTTTTGCTAGGAAAGTGCTTAGTAGATACCAAAGAAGAGAATATACAAAGGAGGCTTGATAGAAATCCCTAAGTGGCAAACAGAAAGATGGTTGAGAAAATCATTCAAAAGAAAGAAAACACCTTAATTGAATAGCTTCGAAGGATCCTCCCACATGCCCAAGAAGCTTGGCTAAAAAGAAAAAACTCTTCTCACAAACCGAGAAGAATAAACATACACATAGCCGACACCCCCTGCTTGAAACTTTGAAATAGCATGACTTTCATATATAAGAAGGCTTACTACCAAATCTTTTAAGTTTGATAGAGAGATTTGTTTCTTTTAGTAGACTAGTCTAAGGTTTTTAATTTTCTCAAGGAGCATTTTTTATTTCACCTCTTGTAAACGGAGTCTTTTAAGAATTGGTGAAATTTTGGGGTATGCTGGAGTACTAGCTCAGGACCATCCTCAGATGATGAGGTCTCAGTCACCCCTCCCATGGGGTAGGGGCACCAGTTGGATCGCATATCTCTTTACAACGCGTACCTTCTTGCTTCTCATTTCCCTTCTTTGGAGGTGTCTCAACTTCTTGAGGCCCAAAGGTTCTCTATCCTTGTTGCATATGCCATCATCCTTGAGAGACCATGGAGATAATATATTAAAATTTTAAAATAGTTAGAAGATGAGAAAATACTTACTTTACATCCCTACCTGATGAGGGAGAAATATCAATATCAATACCATTACCCTTTTCTCCTTTTCACATTTTCCCACACAATATTCTCAGCTTCCTCTTGAGCTTCCTTGACTTTCCACACTTTCCTCCATTTGTAGTGGCCATTCCCTTTTTGTGCATTATCATATTGCTCAACTAGTATTTCTAGCTTAGAGAAATCTAATTTTTGTGTCAAGTTTACATTATTGATGTTCATATCAATCCAGGAATTCACGCTTCCGCAAGGGACTATAGCATCCCCGGAACAATGACGAGCAAGATCTTTACAACCATCGGTGCAGCTGCAAATCTTGTTTTTGCATTCAATACAGGAATGCTTCCAGAGATACAGGTATGCCAGAAAGAGACATGAATTTTGCAGTGATCGGCGTGTTCTGTCAACCTTTTAACGGTACATCAAGAATGATTCGTGATCCCTATATCATGTTGGATCTAACAATATAAAATCTATTATATATCACAGATGAGACCCTCTCGTATATAGGAAGAAATTAGAGTTACTTTGGGCAAACCAGAGAGGCTGTACGTTCAATTTTTCTCTTTTATTTATGCAATTGTATTCTTGGGATTAACGGGAATGATTTTGTAACAGGCAACTGTGAGACAACCTGTGGTTGAGAACTTGATGAAAGCTCTCTACTTCCAGTTCACCATCGGCGTTTTGCCGATGTATGTGGTGACTTTTGTTGGCTACTGGGCTTATGGAGCCCACACGTCAACTTATCTCCTTAACAGCGTTAGCGGCCCGGTTTGGGTGAAGACAGCGGCTAGCATTGCTTCCTTCTTGCAAACTGTCATTGCTCTGCACGTATGTATCTTCCTTACAACTCTTGGTTCTGTTTTCATATTTTTTTATTTTTGTTTTCTCATTCTTTTTTGACGAAGGAATGTTGTAAGGCAGAGCCCTTTGGAATCATCTCTCAATAGCAAATCTATAAGTTCTTGTAATTATATACAAACTACATGTATTAGGGATGACAAATTAATTCCGTTTTACAGGTCCAATTCAATTCAAATGTTTGGGATGGGTTTAATCCGATTCAATGAAAATTTGGTGGCAGGGCAGGGGAGGGGGATATGTTTCTTTCACCCAAAGCGGGAACAGAGCAGGATGGGTATTGAGTCCTCCGATATTGTTCCTAACCTACAAATTTACCCATATATAAAAGATATAAAATATAAACTACATATATTAATATCAAGAATTATATAAACTCCATTATTCTAAAAATTCAATACTACAAAAGCACATGGATGCAAAAATATAATTTAATTTTAGAAATGGAAGTCTAATAATTATCGTAAAGAAATGCAAAAATATAAATAAATAGATAAAGAGTTTGGGATATGTGTGGATTTCAGGCCCTTCATAGAGAGCAACAGCAGGGGCAAAATCCGCTACTCGAGTCAAGTGCAGAAGTAGGCGAGCGGGGCGAAGATGAATGAAGTGAAACCCGCAAATTTGCCCCATTACCAATATGTGTAGATGTATCATTCAGTGATTTGAATAGAGCATGGCTTCTAGAGCATTGCATAATTGTTTCAATTTAAGAAAGAGCATTACTAACAACAGTCAAACACAAAGACTTTCGAATTTATAACTAGTCATAGTGACAAATCTTAAATTGTTATACTTCCTTGACATTTGTTTTCATCTTTGTATTGTGCTAAGTATGGGATTTTCATTTGCTGTCGCAGATCTTCGCGAGCCCAATGTACGAGTATCTGGACACAAGGTACAGCATTAAAGGAAGTGCACTGGCTTTGCGGAACCTGTCGTTCAGAGTTATGGTTCGTGGCGGTTACCTAGCTATAAAGACGTTCGTGGCGGCTCTGCTGCCGTTCCTCGGAGACTTCATGAGCCTCACGGGAGCAGTAAGCACGTTCCCGCTAACGTTTATACTTGCAAACCACATGTACCTGGTGGCCAAGGACAACAAGCTGAGCGCTGGACAAAAATCCTGGCATTGGCTCAGTGTCTGTTTCTTTGGCTGCATGTCCCTTGCGGCAGCAGTTGCAGCCTTGGGGCTCATTGCAGTAGACTCAAAAACTTACCATCTGTTTGCAAATCTATAATCAAAGCTCTTTGTACATGTTTGGCATTTGTGTAATCATTATATTTAGATTGAAAAATTCCAGGGATTTGTTTTAGTTCAAGAAATAAAGCTTTTAGCATAAAATGATAGCTCAAAATACCTTGGCATTTTCACTTATTTCTCTACTATTTAGGGATGGATTCATCAGAAATTTAACTTATGGGTGACGAACATATATACAAAGTTACAAAAAAAATTTGAAAAAAAAACAAAAAAGACCTAAGGCTCTGTTCAGCTGTCGAGAAAGTCGAGAAAGTTATGCAAGAAAATATTTTACTAAAAAAGTACAGTAAAAAAAAGAGAAAGAAAAAGGGAAATATAAAAAAATTACTTTTCATCATTTGTTTAATTCGCAAGAAAGTTAATAAAAAATTTAATTTTTTATTTTTTGACAATGCATAATCTTATACATTTTACAGAATTTGTTTTATGAGAAAATTGTTTTTTTGCGAGAAAAATGCCTTTTTGCAAGAAAAGTATTTTTTTTAGACTTATATTTTTCTGTTTCAACTGAACATATGTATAAAAAAATAAAACGCTAATTTTTTCCAACTTTGAGAGTTATGTAGGGTTTATATTTTTTATTAAAATGGTTAATTTTTCAAACTTTGAGAGTTATGTAGAGTTTATATTTTTTTATTAAAATGGTTATTTTTTCAAACTTTGAGAGTTACGCATAGTTTATATTTTTGATTATTCGAGAATATAACGGAAGACTTGATTTGAGAATTGAGTTAATAACTAACGGTAATTATTTAACTAAAACTTGTTACAGTAAACGGAATCAAACTAGACAGATTTCGAAGGTATAATTTTTTTTTAACTTTGGGAGTTATCCTAGGATTATTTCAAACTCAATTTTTTTTTTCTGATGAAAAATGTATTTTTGACATGTGTATATATATTTTCCAAAAAATATAGTTTATTTTGTATGTTTTTCAAAAATGACATCTTTTTTGTTGTGTTTGGTTGGAATTAAGTTTCAGTCTAATAAAAATAATTAATAATATTAGCAGTTTGGTGTTAGACTACTAAGAATTTTTATTACATTGTTATCTTTAATAATTGAAAGAATCTATTTTGTGTTTTGATTTAATTTGGACTAATCAATGAGATCAAAATTCCTAGTAATCCCTCCTTTTAACAATTCTGTGACAGAACTCCAATCATTCAACAGCTCAACAGTTTTAGCCTCAATCATCTATTCAAAGCATGCAACCGTTTATAAAAAGTTTAGCCATTGCTCTCTCTCCCTTTTTGTCATGGAATTGACAGGAAATAATCAGCATGCGTTAGCAATGAGAAAGCATAAATTACAAGCAGCAAAAAATAAATTCCATTCTTTGATATAATATTTAGTTTTATATCATATTAAAATTATTTATTATTTACAATTAGTTTTATAATTATATTATATTTAAAGTATCTTTAAGTACGAATAATTACTAGTAAATAAATATGCAACATCAACTATAAGAAAATACAAAAACAAAATAATAATGTAACATCATTTCTGTTTATAAAGGGTTTGTGACATAATGGTGGTTTTTATGAAAGCTTGCTAAATAGATGAGATTTGATCAAAGTTGGAAAAAATTAAATAAAGACAAAGGAAATTATATTTTGTTAGAAAATAACTCTTTGTTGTCTTTTAAAAATATTATTTATATTTTAATTTTAAAATATTTTGTTATGAAAAAAATAAAGAAATAAAATTAAAGTTTAAAAAAAACATTTGATTGTGATAGAGAATTTTATTTACCTACCTAGAAAAACTTTGATAGAGAAGTTACAGAAAGATTTGACAGTAGCAGAGAAACAGGTTAGTGTTGACGTTTTGGTGACGGTTAACGTGATTAGGGTTTTGAAATCTTAAAGATATTTTTTTTCCCTTTTTTAGGTAAAATTTGAAATATTAGGCTGTGTTTGGTAATGTTTACAGTTTTTATTTTTGTTTATAATAAATAAAAAATATATTTTTATTTTTTTATATAAAAATAAAAATATATTGATGAAGACGAAACTCAACACGCGTAGAACGATCCTCCCAATAGTATTCAATCGAGAGTGGAGCAAAAAATCACATCTAAAAGAGTAAGAGAAGTTCAAAGAGACCCAAAAATGATTTCATGGTTTCAATGATTTATAGGATTTAGAATCTGTGTTTAGAGAGAGAAAATATGAAAATAAAAATAAATACTTCGTACATAACTTAAAATTTGCTCGCTCGAGCAAACTTGGGCACTATTGGAGCAATCACTCACAAGAACCTTTCCAAAGAAAGAAAACACAAAGAATTTTGGATTTTGAACCAAACGGCTCAGAACTCATCTAACCAAGCCACAAAATTTGCTTTCATGTACTAACATGCATACATTTATCATTGACGAACACTACTGGAATGGTAAATTTTTTAATTCCTTCTCGTAATTAAGTATTTAGCCACTTACCAAAAAAGGTAATGCTTCGAGGTTTAACTAATTCTTACAAATTAAAATAGACTGGGTTCTACAAAAGTTTCCTTCGAACATCTTAAATTGAGATATATTTATTTTAAGAATATTAGCTATAAGGTATGCTACAGGTCACGAATATTTTGACTGAAAATATTGACCGAATCTTAAACACTCCCTTTCTCTCTGCTTGTCTCTCTCTCCCATCACTCTCTTTCTCTATTTCTCCTCCCTTTCCATCTCTAGACAGTCACCCCAACATGAGCAGAATCTTAACCAAATTCCATGAGTGATGGAATGCTGGCAGCGGTGAAGCGGCGATGGGGTCGCCGGCGATGGACGTTAACCACAGATTATTTTACAGTTAGATAGAGAGAGAGAGAGAGAGAAATTTTGAAGTGCAAGAAGAGGGAATTAAAATTCACAATTTTGTTTTCTTTCTTAATTTTTCCTTTTCTCAGCATCCAAACGGAAGGGATGCGCAACAAAATATCTAAATGCTGCTATTGCCTTACAAACAAACTGTGAGAACATTCTCACACACATACACACCAGTGAGAATGTTTTTACAATTTGTTAACACTGAGAATATTCGGATAAAAATTTCTCCTCATTTGCCTCGTTCCCCGACTCTAAATCAAATAAAAGAGTTGCATTTTGATGCACAAATCTCCATGGCTCATAGCAAGAAGTATGCACAACAAAATATCTAAATGCTGTAATTGCTTTGCAAACAAACTGTGAGAACATTCACACACACACACCAGTGAGAATATTCTCACAGTTTGTTAACATTAAGAATATTCTCAGTATTTTGAAATTGAGAAAAAAAATTTCAACACTGTAGAAACCGCATCTGAGTCATCTTTCTCCAGCATCCAGAGCAAGTAGTTTGAAGTAACAGAGAGAGCAAGAGAAGATTTAAGGAGAGAGAGAGAGAGAGAGAGAGAGGCATTGTTGTCGAACTTGACAAAATCGAGCGGTTTGGCCGGCAAAGGAAGGACGGACGGGGCTAGGGAATATCCTGGAAAGCTGTGTGGCCCATGTCTTCCTCCACCTGGCTCCGCTGGAGATTTGCAATCTTGCCCGTCTCAACTGTGCCTTCTACGGCGCGACTTCATCTGATTCTTCTTTTTCCTATTTTGAAAGCTGACGTGGCAAATTTCGATTATTTTTTTCAGTCGCTTCTTTCGGGGTGAATAGACTTTCTGTATTAGCTATGGGTATCTTAAATCAAGGAGTTGGTTTGAATTTAATTTTAAAATAGTTATTTTTGAGGATACTAAGTGTGATGGTTGAATGACTATGACCTAATTATATTTCTAAAGTTTTTAAATAAAAATAATAATTTTATTTTCAAATTAGACGCATAATTTATGAAAAATTGAAAAAAAGGTATTGGACATGAACATGCCAATTAATATAAATTGTTTTCAAATTGATAATTTTTTAAAGAGTAATGATGACAGAGCAATATGTTTGGTAGAAATTCATTTTAGGTTGGTAAAATATTTTTTTTACACATAATATTAATTACTAGACTTTTAGTTTAACAATTTTTTTTCTTACGGATAACACAAATTAGGAGATTTATTTATTTTTAAATTAATATTTAAATCGATAATCAATAAAAAAAGTATACATAATTGAATGAATTCAAAAATCTAAAAAACTAAAACTTAAGTTTTGAAGTTCTTAAAATGTACACGATAAAATATTTTTTCGCAGTAACTCATGTGAATACACAAGATTTACAAAATTAACGAGGATAAATTATTTAAAAACAATTAATAGATAAAAAAATATTAAATTTAAAATATAAAAACAAATCATACTTGGATAAATGTTACATTCTAATAATCAAGGGAACAAAGGAACAATGTCTTGTTTAGGCTGTTTAGCTAGAAAAAGGTGAGCTGATATGATTCCCAAGTATGGTTACCACAATCTACCCATTTAAATGAATGTCATATGCCTCGGAGGGAAAGCGACGCTTCACTATAAATAGAGGAGGAAGAGAATAATGAAGGTAAATGCAAATATATAGACATGCTGTGGCGGAGTCTGGAATATAGTTTGAAGGGGGCACAAAAATATATTAATTATAAGCAAAAAATTAAAATATTTTATTCTTAATTTTTTTTGTTACAATTTAACCACGATAAGTTTTCATCTTTTAAAAAATTTGCATGATAATATTATTGTTACTCTATAAAAAACATCTATTTTTATATAAATTACCAAGCTATTGTTCATTCACTGATCACCCATTCAGTTTCGCAATTGATTCTTCATAATATTTATAATTAAAAATACAATTTCGACCGTAGTAGTTGCAACTAGTAAGATTAATGCCAAAGTAATTAGCAATTAAACTAATGGATATACTTTCTTTCTTCTAGTCTTTACCATTTGTTTAGCGAGATAAATAATTCTATTCAACCTTGAGAAATCATCATTTGATCGCAGATAAAAAAATATATGTATCAAGTTGATCATGAAGTAATATAAGCTCAATTGGAGAAAAGTCTTTCGGATAATATTCAGTAAGACAAATCAACATCTTATCAAAATCAAAAAATGAGTTCGATGAATTCAGACATGCCACACAAAACAATAATCAATGTTCGTCTTGGTGAAACAAGCACTTAATTATGGAAGTTGTATATCTATGACAACATAGAATAACTCAACGCAAAAATAATGTAAATTTGTCATTCGTTGAGATTTGCATCTTTTTTGTCCTTGCGCTATGAAGTCATCATCCATATTGAAAATATCAATTCTATTATTTTCACAAACAGAGAAAACATTAGGTAAAGATGTCAATTCACTTTCTCTCATTATTTGAAATCGTTTTTTATGAACTTTAACCAAATTAATAGCATTCATATAATATCTTGATTTTTTCTTAACAATGTTTGTGAAAATTCAAATATGATAGCCAATACTAGCCTCATCAAATGAAAATTGAATATAAACTCCAAAAGATTGCATCAAGTTCAACAAGATGTCGCCTCACCCTCGCCTCGTCGGTGTCGCCAGTCGTCGACGCCTCGTCGTCGGTGCCTCATTGCCTCACACTCTCTCAAGCCTCAAGTTTCAGATCTCAATACTCTGCAGACTGCGGCTTTGCCTCTCATGTCTCAGTGTCTCGCTCTCCATAGCTGTTGGATTAACAAAATTAGGTTAAAAAGAATTTTCTCAGTTCTCTCAAAGAGGTCACAAAGGCAATTGACAAAATAATTTTTTTAATATTAATATAATAAAAATTTTAAAAAAAACTTCAGGTGGGACATGTAACCCTCTAGTCACTAGCCCAATCCGCCATAACATGATTTCAATTGTTATTTTGTCGAATTTTATTTAGTTTGTCTGATGGACTGCTCTCTATCCAATTTCAACTAAGCAATCTCTCCAATTTCATTCACCTCTCTAACTTTGTCAACTGAAAGCTTTCCAACCAATTTCAATCGAGTAGTGTGTGCTCCTGATAATGTGTAAATTTTATGGGAATCAAGATTATTTCGATGACTCCAAACCTACATATTTGGTTGTCTACCTCATGTTAATATGTTATGTTTCTTAAGAAATTGCCTAATTTTTTAAAAATAAAATAAAATAAAAAATAGGACAAATGCCCTCATAAATAAAAAATGCATTAGCCCTGCTTGGGCTAAATTTCTCGTTGTCTAAACTTTGTTTTATTTTTAGAAATGATTTTATACTTTCTCGAATCGACTCAATGAAAGCAATCGAAAAAGTTTAAAAAGAAACTTAATCAAAAAATAAAATTTAAAAACGAAAATAAGTAACATAAAATTTAATCTATT